>JAVFBZ010045340.1:0-10457 GCA_032466195.1 Katharina tunicata
ATTTTTTGTATTTTCCTTAAATGAATTGTCATCCTGTTACTTTTCTGGTGAAATAAATGAAATGAAATGAAATGAAATTGAAATTGTGATGTTTTGAAATATTCTGTTGAGATCTCTGATACAACATCTTAGTAAAGAACAGAGACTGGGTAGCCTCCCTTTGCGTCTGATGTCTTTTCCAGAAAGTATTTACTGCAGACACGTATTGTGTGACTGAATTTAGACTGATGTTGATGTGGAATACAATCTACAATTTACCTTTATACCATGAACAATTCACATTGACATTTATAATATTGCAGTTGTCGCCATACTTTATTATCGCAGGACACTAATGTATACAATGCAAAATCCATTTTGTGAAATTTCAAGTATTGTCATGTGTGTCTCATTTTCAGAAGTAAATTGCAGTTTGATTCTGATCAATGTATTTGATCACCATTGGGTCACAGCACACTAAAATCATTAAAGCATCATTAAAACTGCTGGTTGAAATAGATCACTTAAATACTCTTTTTCATCAATTAGTTCCGTGAGTCACCATAAAATCATAACTTTTCTGTTATAAAATCATATTGTTTATTTCTGAAGGATATCCTACGGGAACAAACCCCATTTACAGGTTCCTGAATATCATTAAAACCTATCATGCTTGTTTTATTCCAACAAGCATATTTTGTGTTCTGCTTGAAAGCTTTTAAAACATTTTTTGAACGTTCCAAATCGAGAGAACAATTTCTTTTACTTTTTAAAGCATTTCTGTATTGACTCACAAAACTGTTAAATCAAATCATTTAATGAGCTTACATGTAATCAGAGTCGGATATTTCGCCTATTTATAACCTGTATCCAGCTGTCCAGTCAGCAGGAGACATTTCAGGTTTTATTTCGACTCCCCCAGACATATCTTTGTTTTCTATTGGAAGTCAATTACCATTTCCTTTTAACATTAGAGACTGACTTCCTGTTAACTTGGAACTCTTGAATCGAAACCAATCAAGTTTTAACTGATACTAATGATTAATTCAACAATCGCCTTCAATCAAGAAAGTAAAGGTCTCCAGTGGTACCAGTGACTAAGTTAAACAGACCACCAATTCTGCTAATTCATTTGATCAAATTCAATTTTTGTCCCGTCGTGAACCAACAAGTCAGATTTTGTCATATGAGCTACTACACATAGGACGTCAAAACTCGCTACAAAAGATCTCACAAAACAGAAGTTAAGCACAAAAAAATTGCACAAAGGCGTCCACCAACGTTTTCTGACGTCCAAAAATCAAAAAAATTTGTCTCTGGCCGTTCTCAGGAAGGTTAACTGGCTAATGCTATGTAACAGGCAACGCCTATACAAACACTGCTCTTATCACTAGCACTTAGTTCTGCTAGAGGTGACAAAGTGACAGCAATTCATTTATTTCATTGAAATGTGATTCAAATTTATTTAGATAAATCTGTTGTACAGCCTGTTAATGTTTATTTATTTTTAAATGAGCACGATTACCTTCATGCAAGAAAGAAGAAACTTTGGGATTGAAAGACGGAAAGGCTGTATTTTAATCACACTTGATGAGTCCTGTTTGATGAAGAAGATCTGAATTTAATTACTGAAAGACTAAGTTTGTTAAGTCTGCTGATCAACCGTAACCCATCCAGTTTTCAGGACCTTTCTCTCTTCAAGGTCATGCTATTGTCTGGAATAGGATCAAGGGATTTGACACAGCCGGTCACTAACATACCATCTTGTGTGTGAAGGGCTAGAAAATGAGCTTCCCTGACAATGGTTTTTTGTTGAGCTGAATCAATTCAGCTACTCTGCACAAATCAGACTTCTCCTTTTGCCAGCCTGGACTGTATGTATGTGAGGTTGATCAAGAAAGTAATAAGAAAATAATACATGTAATAATTATCATAATATTTTCATCAACATATTGTAATGATTTGTGTTCTATAAAATAGCCATTAAATAAATATATTTTTTGTGTTTTGCACTCTGTATGGTCTTCATACACTGACAGAGTGGCATGAAATCCAGGCAAATAAGTAGACATCTAGTGACTGTAGGCGTTAAAGAAATGATAGCCCCGTTTACATTCCCCAATAGAGAGGTTTTTATTCAAGAAGCTGGGTTCAAGAACCCTATTGCAGTGATCATGTTATGTTAGCAGCAATGCCGTTTCCTCTCAGGCTTGTCCAATTTCCTCAAAATATGCTCTATCTTCCAAAGAAAGCGTGTCAACATATGCTCTTGGGTTGTCTTTGGTCTGTTTTATAGGGTCACATGTTTTAATCAGAGTGTTCCAGTAAGGTCCCCGAGGCACAACGGTCATTTCTGTAATCAGATTCCCTCACAATCTGATCACGCGATCTCCTATGTCCCACAAGGTAGATCTCTGAGCCAGCGTCAGGACATTTTGAAATACTCTGGTTCCCTGCCACCAAACTAGTACATTTTACCGTAGTAATAATAATTGTAAAAATGTAATAATAATTTTAAAAAGTTAATAATAATAATAAAAGGTAAAAGGTTAGGGAGCAGGGTACCACACAAGATATCCTCATACATATGATTGGTGTTTATTCATAAACAATATCCTCGAAATAAGACAAAGAGTTTCGGACATATTTCGCAGTCAAGATTATCTTACAATCAATTTCTAGTTAAATCTTTGAACCCCAAATAAGCTGACAAGACCTCAGAGACCTATCTTGGGGGACGAGAGATCCTGCGTGATCAGATTGATTCCCTCTATTGAGATCTTGACCTCTGCCAAGTTTTGAATCCTCCAACAATGACAAGCCCACAAGTGCTCCACAACTTACAATAGTCAGAAAAAAATGTCGTCTTTAATTTAAATTTTTTTAAAAACTCAAATGATATTAATCGTAACACAGGGGCTCTATTTGGTTAACCTCTATCTATGCCATGGCAGTGTGATGGTTATTTTACTAAATGGAAAGAAACTACCTGCTCTCCTCTGCAACTTGAAAGAATTATTTCAGTTATCTCAAAATATTTAAATACTATCAATAACATTTATTTTAATCCTTTAAATATATGAGAAACAAAGAAGTACTTGACCAACTTCTTACTATTAATATTTCCCTCCAAGTGAAGCGGTCTTTATTGCATTATCACATGTACTTAACTGTACAAAGTGATTGTGTTGAACATTAAGCATGAATTACCAGTGTTCTCAAATGTAGACAATAGCAATAGAACAAGCTCTTTGTCAAGCTTTTATTCTGTCAACTGTTTTGATATTTTATTTCTCGTAAATTAGTTACATTGTATTTTTTTGGACAATCAACCAATCAATTCAGGATTTATTTAATCAGAGGTAATGAACCTTACGATCTGGCATAGCGTTTACCGTTCACAAGGAGAAATAAGGACTCGTTCTTGGTGGTGAAAATCATCCGCTTGGATGAAAAACGCCAATACTTTGATACCAAACAATCAGGTCTCATTTCGCTTCAGCTTCACTTGAAAAAATTGTAAAAGAGTATTTAAGACTCAAGATGGACAGATATACCCTAGTTTGTCTGAAAACGTGGCATGTAATTAAATGTCTGCTCCCCCTACACACCGGCACTTTAAAGTTTATGATCTGATTTTATAGTGCACTGTCAAAAATTGTCTTTTCCGCACCGATAGCCATAGTCCAGTTGTTTAATCACACGTCTAGTTTGTTCTTGAGTCTGGCTGCTGGACAGAAGTCTTTATTGGATTGCTGAATGAGTTTGATATTGGGAAGTAGTGGGGTGTTATTTTATCTTCATTATTATTATTCTTCGATCTATTCAGTCTGGGGAAATCACAGTCTGTCACAGAAATACCATCAACAGTATCAAGAGGTAAAAGTTTGGTCAAGAGATGGACTTGCCATTATTTAGCCAATTTCCACAAACTAAGCTGGATATAATGTTACACCATCTAGCTCTGTCTTTTGGCCACACCAGACCAGCAAATTTTGGTCTAGCCATGGAATTCCAACCATGCCTCATTTTTACTTAAATTGAGGTAATTGACAAAAACCTGAGACTAGCTTTTAGTAGAGATGTATTGCTGCGTAATTAGCTGACTATGACATGACAGAAATATCTAGGGTACATTGAACTCGTCATCCTTTTAGACTTTCACAAAGTCAAAAGTCTGGCATGAATTTATTTCAGGATGGTCTCCTAATCAATCAATGGAATCTAACAGAATTTTAGGTTTTCTTTCTGTTCAAGGGCAAAAAGACATGACTGCATCTCTGTCAGTAGATCAGAAAGAAACCCATAGCATTGATAACATTCATTATATATTTAAAAACGCAGACCCCAATCTCGCCTTTGTCCACTGATAATGTGATGGTAGGGGCAATGCGCACGCCCTACATGTTTGTGAGATTTCCTGACAATATTGATCGTCAAAAGATAGCAGGTCAACATATGCTGTTGGGTTGCCTTTACCCTGTCTCCTGATGGTCACATCCTTTAATCAAAATCTCACAGGATGGTTCCTGAGGCACCGATAACCATTTTGTAATCAGATTCTTTCAATAAATTTAGAAATTGTCACCTGGATCATGTTTTCACTCCTTAAATTGTTTTTTTCTGTCACAAACCAGCAATGCAGTTGCGGATGTTTTCCCTTGCTTATTGCTAAACTCACGAGTACAGCACAATAAGTTCTCATGAGTAAACCGATTTAAAGTGTTATTTTGAAAGACAAGAAAGAATCAAGTTTATTTGGTGTTTACAATTTAGGTTACTGACATTGTGGGATATACACCAAGGTCTAACAAAACAGTTGTATGATTAATAATCAATAATTAAGGCGGGATCTCATATCCTTTCAATGAAATCGAGAAAGTTAAATAAAAAACATCTCATATGGCCTGCATTTCAATGATTTTGTTTTTTTGTCTTGCCCATTGCAGGTAACGGTATTGAACAATTATGATTACTGTGTGTTGTGCATCGTCTTTGGCACCTGTCTTTGAAACCAATTTATATTTTTACCCTATCCTGTTCTCTTCTTAATAATACAAGATCGTCTCTTTATAATGCAACTGTATAGGTGGAAAATGCTAAATGCATGGACCCTGAAGAAGTTGTATAGGATAAAATACATAAGATGTCATAATCAAGATAGAGAAATTGACCTTGTTAACACTGCAAAGATATTTCATAATTTGCAATAAAAATTGTTGATATCCTTTTTCTATTTGATTTTTTGTTAAGATTTGTTCCATTTCTCCCAGGAAATTGGTTGATATTTTATTTGGATTCATCATGATCGGGGTAAAACGGAGGTCACCCAATATGTCCAAATTTGTTATTTTAAGGCTTCGTGGGAAAACTGCATCTGGAGCATGAATGACAAGGATATCTCTTTTTTGTTTGTGGCTATAAACCATCTTTTTTGTGTGCTGATTGCAATAAACTGTTTTGGGTTTGTTTACAAAGAAAAAATCGTTATAATTCTTGTAGACATCTGGGATTGAAGGAAAGATTGTCTTTTGATCATCCAGCTAAGAACTTTCGATCTCTTATCTGGCTTCTATCTGCACCGCAACCATTTTCTAGTAGATACACAAACTCCTACGGAAATTGACTAAGTTTGTATTACATTAAACTCTTACTACGCTAATGGTTCATTTTCTTTCACAGTTTTGTGGGTTTTTTTTTTTCATTTGAGTGGCTTAAACATGCAAACTGTTTTAGTTAGATGGATGTGTTTTTAATTAAGAAATGTGAATTAGAAACAGAATACCTCTAAATTATTGTGAAAAAAAGTTTATTGAGCGTTTGCAATTCAGGTTACTGACATTGTGGGATATACATGTACATCAAGGTCTAACAAAACAGTTGATTGATTAATATTCGATTTAGAAAACGTAAAGCGGGATCTTATAGCCTTTCAATGAACTCAAGAATTTTAAATAATAAAAACACATTTCATATGGGTTGTATTTCAATGATTTTGTCCCCATCTGGCCCATTGCCTGTAGGTAAAGGTATTGAACAATTATCATTACTGTGTGTTTTGCCTCGTCTTTGGCACCTGTCTTTGAAACCAATTTATATTTTTACCTTACCTGTTCTCTTCTTTAAGTACATGATCGGCTCTTTCGTGCAACTGTATATGTGGAAAATGATAAATGCATGTAACCTGAAGAAGTTGTAGATGGAGATGGAGAAATTGACTTTGTTCACACTACAAAGATATTGCATAAATTGCAATAAAAATTGTTGTTATCGTCTTTTTATTTGATTTTTTGTGAAGATTTGTTCCAAAAGTATTTCTCCCAGGAAATTGGTTGATACTTTATTGGGGTAAAACTGAGGTCACCCGGCATGTCCAAATTTGTTATTTTAAGGCTTTGTGGGAAAACTGCATCTGGAGCATGAATGACAAGGAGACCTCTGTTCTTTGGGGGGCTATGAACCTTTCATCTTTTACTGTGCGCTGTTGGTTGAAATAAACTGTTTTAGGTTATAATTCTTGTAGACATCGGTGATTGAAGGAACGATTGTCTTTTGGATCACCCAGCTAAGAACTTTCGATCTCTAATCTGGCTTCTATCTGCACCTTAACCATTTCTAGTAGATGCACAAACTCCTTCGGAAATTGACTAAATTTGTATTACATTAAACTCTCACTATGGTAGTGCGTAAGTTTCTTTCACAATTTTGTATTGTATTTGAGGGGCTTAAACATGACAACAGTTTTGGTCAGATGTATGTTTATTTAATTCAGAAAGGTGAATTAGAAAGTGAACACCTCTAAATTATTGAACAAAATAATCAGTTATTGTATATTGGATCCCCAGTTTTTATGCTTACAATAACCTAGCCTCCAAGGATCTTGACAATATTTAACATTTTAATGAATATGACAAAAATTATATATTAGAATTGAATAGCTGAAATATATTGTGAAATTATCTGCTTTATCAAAATTTGCGGATTTGATGTAATCTTCAAATAAGTGGTGTATTTTTCTTTCTAAAGCTAATGGAACTAGATTGTGCGGACATGCAATTTGATCATTATCTGTTTTCAGTTTTAACACATTTAGTAACGTAACAAGTGACTACGGAAAGAACAAAATTTACGTCTTGGGGTAATGGCTGAGATCCATTAGACAGAAAGCCTGCTGCTAAGAATAAAGACTACGGAAAGGCTTTCTATTTTTACTCACGAATCATTACAGGACATAGCAGACAAAGAGTTTGTTGAATAACAGATTTCTCAGAAGAAAAAAATATGGCGTGGAATTCACACTATATACATGTATAAATAAAAGTAATATGAAGAGCTTTATGTAAAGGAAGGTGTAAGGTGATTTTTGTTTTACAATATGTCACAATTCTGAGATAAAAAGCATATTGTTTGAACCGTCTGTTTTTGATATACCCGCGCCGCGATACTGGACGTATTAAGGTATGGCCAGTGTCGGTTGTTTTTTCTTGTCATCACTTTTCAACTGATTTTGACCAAACCTAATAAAATGATAAAGCATGAAAATCCCTTAAACAAGTTCAAATTCCAGGCGCCTAGGTCGAAAGTCAAGGTCACTTTACCAAAATAAATATTTTGTTCACATTTTCTTGATATCACTGTGGAGCCTTCTTGTTGGACCGATTTTGACAAGACTTCATACAATGATATAGTACCAAAATCGCTTGAACAGATTCAAGTTTGTCACCTCGATCAAAGGTCAAGGCTACTTTTACTATAATTAGATATTTATAGACATTTTCTTGCTTCCCTTGTCATCACCCTAGCGGCTTAATGCCTTGGTCGAATTTTATAAAACATCACACACATGTCTATTATGATCATGCCTTGAACAAGTTTGAATTTCAGGATCGTACGGTCATGATCCTTATTGCTTTTTTAGAAAAAAGTTTTTCAGCACTATAACCATTTTGTCCCCCGGCAGAAATTCATGAAACTTTACACAAATGTCTTCAACAAGCTTGAAATTCAGGGTCGTGAGGTCAAGGTCATTAAAGCTATTTAAAAAAAAAGGTTTTGCCAACGTATTGACTTTGACCCTGTGTCAACTTCACAGTCATGTCTATTAAGAAAATGACTTGAACAAGTTCAAAGTACAAGGTCGTGGTCAAGATCAAGTTCATTACAACCATTTTAATACACCTGAAAGTCTGTCCGTATGTCCTTACAACGATATAGCACAAAAATCGCTAGAACTTGTTCATGTCTGAGTCACCTAGGTTAGATAATGGAAACAGTTATTGCACATGTTTTACAAGTAGACATGTTTAAAATAAACTACTATAAAAACACATTTTCAAAGTTTACTTCTCCGATCATAAGGCTGTCTGGATTTGTCATAAATACCTACCAGTAGGCTATATTGTTTGACGATAAGGGTCGGTGCCAGAAGTCCCTTATGTGGGGATAGTTGGGAAATATTGTCAGCTGTAGTTGTGATAGAATGAATTAGTAAGTAAATTGTGGCAATTGTGGGTCAGACTGATCCCTTTGTTGCTTGAATTGAGAAATACCGATTTTAGTATTGTGGTGACCTACAGATTACTGACCTACTGACTATAATCATGATGTGTTGTCTCCTCTCAGGTGTTGAGCGTTGGACTGCTGAGTCCTCTTCACTGTACTTGGTATAGGCTTGAATCCGTCTCTCGATCTTAGGCATATCACAGAGATTCCAGGGTGGTTTTTACAAAGTTTATGCAGTGAAATAATCTTCAATAGGAAGTTAACATCAATCAAGTAAATAAATGATATCCTGTCAGGTGACAGGTGATAAATGTTTTATCAATGGGTTCAGTTACCAAGTTACCATGATGTCGTTGTTGCTACATCAGCATGCATGTTGTCTTGTCTTAAGTGGGATTGACATAGACTGAAGACATAATCAATAAACTCTGTTACAATAATAGGTTTATCTTGTTTACATCATTGTTTATAAGTGCATCTCACCTTCTGACATCATTGTGTACTTTTATCGGCTGAATTCAGATGATGTTCTATCTGTGTAAACTCCGTCATACTAGCCAAATTATTTGGATATCAGGACATTTTTTTTTAAATTCGAAAGAAATAAACCCAGCGTCCTAATCCACTAATCTGTCTTTTTTTTAAAGACATTATTGTTTTAAAGATAACAATATGTGACAGATATTTTAAAAAGTTGCTAGGAGATGTAATCACTAGACTGGCTTCCACAAAGAGCTGTTTGAGAATGAATGGTTTCACTTTTACAGTAACCTATATTAATGACATATTAAAAACACTTGCATTGTTGGGCCTCTATGATTGACTGGCTTTAATCCTTGAAAATCCACAGTCTAGTATCACTACATTGTCTGGTTTCAAGAGGATGTGTTTGAAATAACCCAAAGAAGTAATCAATACACTGTGCCTAGAAAAAATAGATTTACGGTTTCCTTGACCCTTTTCATTTAAAATTGAGCAGTTTATTTTATTACTTTGTTTAAAAGATAAGTATTCTAACTTAATGCTAGTGAATAAAGTGGTGTGCAATTCTTATTATTGTTAGAAAACGGTTCCCCAGTTTTTTAAAGTTTGTTCAAAAAGTGTTCTGACTGAATTTTTATGCTTTTTTTTTACGGTTTCCCAAGATTGCGTAGATCAAAGCTTCTTCTTTGATTGTTCCTTTATTACACAATTCATACAAAATGCAGCAACTCAATATGGTCTTCACAATATCTCTGTGGAGTCATAAAGGTGAGAGAATATGTTAACACAGATGGGAAAATGGCAACAGACAATATCTGTTCAACAAAAAGCGACCAATATAAAGAATCAGGAGACGCCTTGTAATAGAAATTGTGATGGCTTTAAAGTTTTTGTTGAAAGCTTAGCAAAACAGTTTTGATGAACGACAGTGGCTGGGTAGTCTCCCTTTATTCCATATTGGATATTTCTGTTGGTTGAGTGTTGGAAAGCCCCCTTCACTGTAACCGTTATAGGTTTGAACCCCCATGTCGACCTTGGGTATTTAAGGGAAGTTTTCCGGTGGCTGCGGAGATAGTTTTTACTAGTTTTTTTCCTGTTTTTTCACCATACACAGACAAAGTTAGTATCACGGAAACCAGCCTGATATTGATGTGCAATTGCAACTTAATATAAGTGCAAGGTTGCTGTTACTGTTAAAGTTTATTTTACAAAAACAATGTTATTTGGCATAATCAGTTATTCGAAGCACAAACAAACCAATGGAATGTCTTTCTGATCTGGTATAGCTGGACACATACTGTCTTGGCAAGACAAAAAAGGTGTCTACCACCAATAAGTCCTCTGATATTCTTTATGCATGACTCTCACTAGACATGACGCGATACATGACTAGACATGACGCGATAGTAGAGCATAACATATATTTTTGTCAAGAGTAATCACACTGGCACAGGGATATCGACTAATTAAAGCCGAGAAATTATCTCATATTC
>JAVFBZ010045362.1:0-10457 GCA_032466195.1 Katharina tunicata
ATAAAACCGTTCAAGGGGTCAATGCGCCAGCGTGGGTAATCTGTTCAAAGTGCTTTTAAGAAATACAATCACTACACAGTGCTGCTATACTATACATGTATGTATGTACATGCATGTGTGACATTATGGGTGTGGTAAAGCGTAAATAGATCCACTAGATAGCCAACAGGCAATTCGATAACCACAGGCTACATTGCTAACGAGGCGATGTCTTGGACTAGTTTTAGTTGATCCGAACAGCGGAGAATATGTTATTGGATAGATTTATGCCCTGCGGTACGATTAGATTATAAGGTCAACTGTAAATGACGAGTAGTCTGTCGAAAAACGTTTACACGGCCACTGACTAGATTGAGTGCAATATATCCAACAGTATGGATAAGCCATTTTATTACCATCTACTGTTTCATTTACAGTAGAGACTGAACACCAGCCACAGCTGGGAGGTGTCAGCCCTTCGCAGAAACAATCATCAGACATAATGTAGTGTAAACACATTTGCTGAGAAGAAGTTAATAATCTCTTGGGCATCATTTTAATATGTCTATATACGAACCAGCTAATCCATACGCTCTATGATTATCAAATATATTATTTTCAATGTCATTCCAAGTCACCAACTAAACCCCCAATGTCATATGGACATTTAGCTGGTAAACAACGAAACTTCCCATATAACTTTCTGATTTAGTGTAGTATGTAAACATTCCCATCGCAGAAGTTATTTATCCTGGAGACAGAATATGCCTTGTATCACATGAGCTGCACAGCTTTGGGTTGAATCCCTCACCTCAATATCAATGGTTTGCATGCAGATTTGCTGCATAATACAGGTCTGCAACATTATTTTGCAAAACAAAGAATAGATGTCGTTCGTGAATTGTCATTAGAAGTGCCTCCAAGTCAAAGGAAAACACATTTAAAAGCTTTATTTCGTCTCGACAAACGACGCCTATCAAAAGTACCGTTAAACCAGAACAATGAAAACATTGAAATGTTCTTATATTGTTATTTAATATGTACTTAAACAGAGTTTAAATATAAACTGTTGACTCATTTTGGTATTAGGAAAGGCTTTTACAAGGGTTGGTATTATAATTACTCCTGATGATGTATTGATCAATAAACTGCTACGTTGCAAGGGTCAATCATAGATTCCCTATCTTTTTTCAGAGTTGTCACTATACATAATTACCAGTGTTAAAATATACTGTGATAGCATATGGGCCTTAAAGGTTATTCTTGAAAATATTTCACTTTTATGTCTACCTTCAGAGCTTTGACAATGTTGGACGGAATTAAATGGACGGGAAACTGCTTGATCTTGATAGCTGTATCAAAAATAGCGTCAGTATTTTTCTGGCATCAACAAATACCACCATTATACATTTTTTGAGTTTTAGATATAAGATATATTTATCGGAAAACTGGCAGACTGGAGCCGATGCGGGAATCAGGGAATAAGTGTATATATCCACTGACTATACACCTTTCTGTTTGTAACATCAAGGCTCGTATCAGGTGTCATTTAAAAGACATTGGAACCTCTGGTAGTCAACTTATAATAAGGTTAAAGCAAACTCTTGAGATATTCATGTACAGTGTTATACTGTTTTCACAACGATGAAGTGATGAAGCTCGAGAAATATCAGACGTATTAAATGCAGTGACGGGTTAGCTGGTAATTTGATTATATTCTGGCATTTCGAATCAGTTGTGATGCCGTCTCAGTTAAGCATTTACAATCTGAGTCGTTACCGTTAAAATATCATCAATGTCAACCATCTAGCGGGCGACGTACATATGTAGTTACACCTGGCTGGCTATCATTAGGATCTACCGGCCCTATCGGCACATATTCAAGTTACCATCCGAATGTAACTACCGATATTCTTTGTTATATACATTCATCAAACTGAAGCGACACAAATCGTCCATAAATATGGTACGAAGCACAAACCCTAAGCAGTCTCAGTCAAAAGTTATTTTGATCTCCCGTCCAAGTGTTGATAACTTAGTGTCCTTAGTGTCCGAGGAGCAAATGATCATCTCAAGGATAAAATGTGCATAAATCTGATCCAGTGGTAGCGGAAGTTTATGTGAAAACGAAAAATTAATAGTTTGGTCAGTCGACTGCCAAAATTATACTGCGTTTACCATGTTGCCACACTAAATGCAAACAATTGACTTCACCACAACAGTAATATAATGCTTTATTAGCTGGATTAAATCATAACTAAACATGGCATCGTCACAGGAAGGTTATATTTACTGGTGTGTAGGAGAAAATAAATAGCCGGTATACATTTAATTTTCAGTGTCATACATAATCACGTCTGCTACGTCTGTCCTTCGTTAGAACGTTTTAATTTGAGATTGCTAAATATCTGTCAGGGTTGTGAGAAAAAACACGACACGTCAATCTAGATCTATTGCCAAACATAGTCGTCTCTATCCCAAGATTTGCTGATTCGAGTAATTTTGTCAGGTAAATAGACAAAAATTGCGGAATTTTTTGTAAGGCATCAGTATTATTGATCAGTGACGTAGCAAACATATACTTCCATTACACTCAAAAAGCAAAGTTAGAACTGCAGTTTTGGAATAATTGTTTAAGATACAGCCATAACTGGACGAGAAACAATGTGATATTGGATGCCTTGAGGTACGATAAGGTGATACGGTCAACTGGGAAGGAAAAATCCTCTGCCATCACAAGTAATACAATAATGGAAGAATATTAGTCTCGAGGCACGAGTGGTGGAAATGAGTCCCTCGACCCATTGCTGTCACAGTACGGCTTGATGCAGATTTCATGGAATGCTGCTCTAAATCGCTATGACCAAACTCGCTATGCCATTTAATATTTACATACAAAATCGAGATTTAACGCCATAAGTGATGCATAATTCATGACCAAATACATGTTGCAGAAAGAGCACTGTTCGCACGCTGTAAATTAACCTTTACATTACATTTAAATAAGGCTGGCATGTACAATTCACTTAACTATAAGCCTGTTGATAATAGAATATCTGTCAATGTACGCTTTAAAAATGGGAGTTTTTAGTGATTTAATTCGAAATATATGAAAGTTTTAATCGGTCCAACGAGACATACGGTCATTACCTAACGCTGACAAACATTCCATATTTATACATTGCTCGTGCTGCTCGAATTGTCGTTAGGACAGACATGGACACAGTCTGATTAGGCATACAATATAAAACCGCCAAGAATGTTTACTCGAGCAAATATAAATGTACCGGTGAAAAGCCTATCCCTGGTCGTCGAGTAAACTACTAATTCTACCATAGATGCATAATATAGTAGTATTGCAGAGCAGGATGAGGAAGAGGTCCCTCATCACTAGTCAACATGCTTAAGCATCCCAAATCATTTGGAGTGTCAATATTTACTGTCAAGAAATTAAACATCCCTGGGACACAATAGGCCATGATGTGCATCACAAAATTTGTCCAGTGACATACGATTAATTTGCCAAGTCAGTACTAATGGCTTCTCCGTAAATTGGTTTCAATCGTTATTTTCAATCCCTGACCAAAAATAACCAGACACTTTATTCAACAGAGATTTGTACTAAATAAATGGTAAATAAAGAAACAATGTATACGTTGTCTTGCACGAAGAAAGAACATATTTTTTTTATAATAGAGTTTGACATTGATTTTCGCGTAAATGAGATTGAGTATTTTAGCATGTGTTTTACATTTACATTTTTGTCTTTTGTTATACGAGCACAAATACTGTGATATGATAAAAATTTACGAGTATATGAGCACAAATACTGTAATATGGTATAAATTTGTAACATACTTGTATTTGCATATTTTGCAAAGAAAACGAACATCTAAATGATATAAGGTTACACCTGAGCTGAAGGTTTATAAATTGTTCACACACATCTCTTGGGTTTTAGGAGGAAAGAAGAGACACAGACGCGGTTTTGCCTTTTATCTCTTTAGTCAATGATCTTATGTTCTATTATAGCTCGGGGTTAAAAGGTGAAAATAGGATAAATGATCAACAAAAGTACCTGTGAATGTCTGGGCAAACGGTCAATCTTTGGATAACGAGAAGATCTGTAGGCGTGTTAAAATGGACAACTGTAGGTAACAGGTCTAAAGCAATTGATGGTCCTCTTGAGAAAGGCAGTTCTTCAGAAGTTCAATGAGAGAAAGCCAGTATGGGTAGACAAAGCACCATAATATTCGATATTTTTAAAATCCAGCTCCTATAATAAAACAGGCTGTCAGTAGAGTCAGATATTTAGTTCGCGCTCCAGGATGGTGCCATAAAGTATCTACTTCCAGCTTTGGCTTCCACATCAACAATGTCATGTTTCTGAAGAATGATCCCGTTTCGTATAGCTTTTCTACTAGACTTAAAATCAAGATGAATCATCAACAGGGACAACGTTTTAGAAATAAAAACATACATTGAGGCCTTAGTTAATAAACTTATTGGATGACCCAGTAGCTAGTCCAAAAGCCCTATGTTGTTCAATTTACCAAGGCTAACAAACCGAATTACTATGTATGTGCTAATTTAAACGTGAAATGAAATCTCATCTGTCATCAGGCTATAAAACATATAAAACTCGCGAAAAAAGATTCCAACTATTGACGATTATATAATACTGTTTTTTTTGTCACCTGTACAATCTTGGAGCACTAATTTACTTATTTCCGAAAGACATTTACAGAATTGGCTTATCGCAAACCATTCGAACAGGTTTGCAAATAATGTTACACCATGTTAAGTAACAAATTAAAAAATGAAACAACGTCATACCATTGGACAGGATATTGTAATATAGCTAACAAATTGATTGATGACATGACGACGATTACATAAAGGAGCATGTTGACAGTAGACGTAGATAGTCCAAATACCCGATGTTGTTCGGTTAACAAGGCTAACCAACCGACTTAATAGTGTATGTGCTAATTTAAACGTCAAATGTAATCTCGACTTTGATCAGGCAATAATAAAACATATAAAACTAGCTAAGGGAGATTCCAGCTTATGACAATTAAATAAAGCAGTTGTCTCGTAAACAATTTTGGAGAACAAATTTTCTTATTCCCAAAAGACATTTACAGAATTCGCAATTCGGAAAATGGTATTCCATTCGAGTAGAGTTTTGTTTCTTTGCAAATAATGTTATACAATTTTAACTAACAAACTATTAAATGAAAAAAGTTAGACAGAATATTGTGAGTTAAACAACATTTGGTTATATAACGCCATTATTGGCTGACATATGCCACGTTTTATAATGACTTATTCTTGGAATTAACCCATATTAAATTATAAGTTGATTTACAGCATTGAAAGATAGCTCTTACATTAACCAACATAAACCCATTAAAAAAACACACATATGCATCTCCAATTTCATGCAGCTACATGTGTATGAAACTTGCAAAACGGTTCTGTTGCCTTGATTTGTGGGCACGAAGAACGCACGAACGGCATTTTGTTTACGGTTATCAACATAACGTATTTCAATCGACTACATAATGTAGTGTCTCGCAGTTGTTTATCAGTTGTTTATGTTGTCTTACCGTCTGTTTAGGAAGTGAAAAAATATGAAGAATTTACATATTTTCCACTTAACACTGAGTTAAATCATTCCCGATACAGGAACGACAATATGATGGCAAATATATAAAACTCAGTGTATGAAGTCGAAGAGCTAACGCTTGACAATTGTAAAGAAGGTGTTTGTATTACTGATGCTACTTCAAAATAAACTTCCGCTAATATTGTAGGCCCTACAACGTATTTGGACCAAGGGCTTAATTTACTCATTATAAAAATCACTAGGAAAAGACAAATCTTGCGAAGAGATTACTCGAAAGACTCAAATATAAATTATAGAATAATGATTATGGAAAACAATACCGTTGGCGCTCCAAGCAGCACCTGAACTGATTCGTCATTTTATAATCTAATTGAGCACACATTAAGAGTTCTGAAATATACCGAACATTTATCTGTATCTGTCTGCTCAAGTGAAAAGTGCAATTTACCCTTACTTCAAATTTTCCACAAGTGCAATTCAACGTCGTCGATAAATATTCAATCATTACTTGACCTTTAGACTTCAACTTTTTTTTGCCGACTGTATTTGATTCAAGACAGATTAATCTGCGATTAATCATGAGGTACAAGAACAACTTGGAAATTGCTTTTTATTTATAGGATGGAAATCCGCATCGCATCGTAAGGCTTTATTCTTGGTTATCAGGAAATATGACTCAGGTAGTAAACACATGTTTAATATCAGGCGTCATTTCAAAGACGTTAGGACACGTTGGAGAGAATCCTTGAATAATGTTATACCAAACCCATTCATTGCCATATAAAGCCGACATTTTATTATTTTATAAAATCAATTTCAGAAAAGTTATTGAAATATGGTATTTTATAGCCGGGAATTGCCTGATAAGATGTCAAATCCGGCTATTTTGTTCCCAAATTAAGGTCATATTTCTTTATTAAATTATATTATTCTAATTCAAAATTCCATTGCCTCAAGATAGCTAAGGTGGCTTATCAAAACTTCTTTACTTTCTGAACTTACGAAACATCTGGACCTACATTTGTACCTGGAATATGAACTAACTCTCTTAAACCACTTATTCATTTAATCGGAATCCTATCGACGCTGTTTGAACTTGTCAAAATTGATCGAATGTTCCATTGGTGGGAAAATTTAAGCATCAGACAAACTTTTTCAAATGGCATGTTTTTGTTTTTATCTTGTGATCGATCACCGCTTTCCTCAAGGTCAAACTAACCTAATGATCTCTGGCTAATTTTCCAGTAAAACAACATAGACCTTAATCCTAGGTGACACTTCTGTCAAACCTAATTTCCCAGATTGGAACTTTATTGCTCCAACATTCCAGTCCCATTGAAATCGGGTCTCCACTGATTTATCATGAACGCTGTGTTCGGTACATTTATCAGTGTGGAAATAATCCATATTATGTGTGTTTTAAACAGCGTTACAACGGATGTCAACCAGGCAAAGTACACCACACAGCTAGCGACGAATTGGTCCAAAATTGTTACGAGACAGACAAGCTTTGGTTAGTGTCATCCACTTCGTCTTCTAACATCATTTCGCGGTTGGTCAAACTGCAAAAATTGTACCTCTCATGGTGATTGATACTGCAACATCGATGACTTTCGGACCAGAAAAATGCTTTTAATGACGACAAAATACCGTATTTATGTATTACCAGTTCAACAAACACACGAATAGTATTTAATCATGTGATTGGATATATGTAGACAAATACTTTCGTTATATAAAATTTCTGTACATAAATCATAGGTAAATTTCCCCATATGTTACGAATCATAGGTGCCTTTACAACAATAATATAAGTACGTACACATCAGAAACAAATATGTTCTTTTTTTTATTATTTTATGTTATTGTTCATTAATTAAAGCTTAAGTAAATATGTTTTAATTGCTGACTTGGGCAGGATATCATGGACTTAAAATAAGCACATATCATAACAGAGTAATTACTGTAAAGAGAATTGATCACAAAACCGATACATGCATTCATGCCGCAGCCTTCTGGACTTTGACGTCAACAAGTGTAAATCAATTGTCTAATCATAATTACTACTTTTAAAGAGAGGAACAACCATCCATTTTGGTAGAGTGAAGCGGTCAACTGAATCTGTCACAAACATGACAATAATGCTTAATAAGTTCCGACGGACCATACATTGTACTTAACAAGGTCAGCTGGACTAATAGTGCATGATAATAACTGCTCGTATAAAAGCTTTTAAGATGTGGTAAATTAAGAAGAAAATAATTTCCTTAAATTAACTCTGCGAGGGAAAAAAATAAAGAGATATGTAAACCCCGTTTCTGACACCGTAGCATATTGACATTTGTGAGCGAGGATATAGGCCAAATCAATCCATTCTGTGCTTTGATTAGTGGTTCGTACATATTCTATTTTCTTTAACGATTTGTCAATATCCAATGCATATGTTTGGTGTACTGCGGTAATATGTGTCACTGAATTTGTTTTCCCCGTTCTATGTCAACACTGTCTTACTAATGTGGTAATAATGTGTTTTTTATATACAGAAAGCGAACTTTTTTGTTTCAGGTTTTAAAAAACTAACAGCAGCAGGTCGCAGTAAAAAACACTACGATAATTGATTTATAATAACATCTATGACATTAAATGTTATGCAAGAAAACAAAGTAACGTGGCTGACGCCGGAGCCAACATGTCTTTACATAATTAAGCCACCTCGCACGAAGCGTAATCTGTGAATAATTGCAATGTTTAAAGAAAGGCAGATGCATATTGAACTGTTCTGCCAGAGAAAGGCAGTCAACAGAATCTTTCACAAACACGGCAAGTAAAGATAATCAATTTAAAGGATTCATCGTCTTCATCCTAGTTGCAATATCATATGATAATTGTTTGCAGAAAAGGCCGACAAAAAGTAAGGCTGTGATGTGCCCATTACGTTTGCACTGATCGATATCGACGAAATAATGCGATACTAAGAAATGAAAAGATCAATGAGTTGTTTCAGGTCTGTGCGCAGGAATTATATAAGTTAGATTAAAGGTCGTTTAATGCATATCGAATTTTGTACCCAGGTAAAAAGTTCGGATTTAATAACAGGGCAATTAAGAGAAGGGTATACTGAAAAAAGGGAATCCCAATCCCGATAAATTGCACAGCAAACTGAAAGTGCTATCTCGAAATTTTAAACACAAACTCGGACGTGTTGTTCTGGAACATTTTTAGACATTATTTTTAATAAGATTACCAGCGTCATCAAAATGAAAAAAAGGGCAATGTGAAATTCGCTGCAACCAACTTACAAAGTCGATACGAGCTAATGATGATTTAATATAACAAAGTGCAATCTTAAAATTCTATTCAAAATAACCCACATGTGTTGTTCCAGAAACTTTTAAGTTAATATTTAAAATGAGATTACTTACGTCAACAAAACGAAGAAAACGTGCAATATGAAATGAACCGCAATCCATTTGAGTCGAGTCGAGCTAATGATGATTTAATTTAACCGATTTTGCCTTCTGTCATCACTCAACACTAAAACAATATCGGTTGTTTTGTTGCATAGAAAGTCAATCACTAATCAAAATATTTCAACATGTCACTGAGAGATATCATTACTTATGATAAATTATTTATTATTCTTATCACAGACACATCGAACACTATAGAACAAGATATCGATGTTTTTGAAGACCAATAAAACATAGGCATTAACTTTATTTTTCAGATTAAGTTTTATGGTTATAGAAAGCAGGAACAAATAATGATCAACTAGATGTTAAAATCAGTAGTAGAATACGAGCTTATGAACACAATAAAACCACTGAACTACATGTATGTATGCCTCCCCTGTATAGTGGGTGCCGTTAATGTGTCAGTAGGTCTTTGTTAATTTAAAAAAAAGATCAACTTCACATCAAACATTAAGGTTGACTGAAGAACTGTCGAAAGTTTGGAATACAGGATTAAATAAATTTTTATCCAATCTGCTGATAACACTGAAATGACGAACATAATTAATTTTAAATATTGTTCACATAATTCTACCCAATTACAAATTAGTTACTGTTAAATCTACTTTTTTGCAATAGTTGTGATGCCAATGGACGTGTTACAATAGTTGTGATGCCAATGGACGTGGTGGTGTATCCGATGATGATCAGCACAAATGTATGCATTACTTTATTATTTGTTGTTCATAATTGTTTTCATTGCCCATGCAATATTATGGTTGATGTCCTAGAAATAAGATTTCAATGAAAGAAACTAACGCAGACTTAAGACTGTAATATAATTTCCTTTATGTTTGTATTTGCCAAATAATTGATTTGTTTAACCAAAGCTGTGTCAGGCGAAAATCATGAACATTAAAGTGTACATATAAACATGCAATATACTTCTTTCCTTTTTTCCCGAGACAAGCATAGTTTCAAACAGATTGTTGTCATGGACTCATTTCGGTAATTGGTTTCCATAAACATGATGATTTCTGTTTTTGTCATTTCGTTCTCGTCGAAGGTTTAATAAGAATATTTTTTAGGAATATTGCTCGATCTTTCAGTCAAAAATTGGCCATAATTTTATTGTTATACGTATCACATTAATCAATTGCCTATGAACGAAATAGATGTGAGTCTCATATGTACATATAAGTTGGTCGTGACCTGAACTAGTTCTTAGTATTAAATTGGAAAATATCGGGGTATTTACCGGTATTCAATCACGACACATAAAAGAGCGTTCTCGTGAGTAATGTTGATAGATTAGTTTATAAAAAGAGATTATAATGACAGTGCAGGATACGCGACTATGTATCAGCTCGAGTTGGCTGAGGTCGGACTGCAGT
>JAVFBZ010045373.1:0-10457 GCA_032466195.1 Katharina tunicata
ACTTCTGCATTGTTTAGTTTTTATTTTATGTCGTTGCAAACATGTGGTATCGTTTCTTTTGGACACTAGTTTAGTTGACAAGACCGTTTTCAAGCAATTTAATAGAATGGCCACATCTCCATATAATATAAATGACGTACACCTTCTTTAAGAGACAAATTAGACTCGAGACACTAAGAATAAATTATTTGCAGTATAGTATTATAGAGTATATAATTAAAGAGTAGAATCGATTTGTTGAAAACGTTGCGCCGGAAATATACCTGAAGTTGTCATCCATATAATCTTATGTTATTCTAAGAATTACATATGACATCAACCGTAGGGGCCTATCTACTTTTAAGTAGACTGGCATTCATTGATACACATCAACTCCAAAACATTGAATTGCATCATACTGTTCGTTATCATAAAACAATAAAGCTATGTTGCAACTACATCGTTGAGCATGAACGGCAAGTTGGGTGGAAGCCTACTGTGCCCCGTTGGTCTCTGAACTGAAGGGCATTAGGCGCCGATTTGTTGCGGTGTTCTGTTTTTCGTCCTGTACATGTACTGTGGTGTCTCTGTGTTGCCATCGTCGTTTACGGTGGTTTGCATCACCCATTGGACTGGAACGCCACCATGAGTGAAATAACGTTAGGTACGGTGTAAAACCCCAATCAAACTAACAAGTATAAGTGACATACCCTTGAGCAGGGCGCCAAACACCAACCAATAAATCTCTGATTCCCTTCAAAGTCGTGTAAATAAAGGGCTGGATATACAGTTCTGATGTTTGTTCAAAGTATACTATGTGGTGCTAATTTATGCTGCTATAAATAATTTATAATCTATGTACATTTTTTTATATGGCAAAGAGTCTGTAATAAAATTGTTATTATCATTATTAGTTTGCGCCATAAAATGTTGGACTTACCATGCCTATAAAGATATTGCCGGCAGCATTCAGAGACTCGGCTGGTGTTGTATCCATACAGAAAGCGATAAACCGGGCCACATACTGAATAACAAACTGCATCACTCCTAGGTAGTACAATATAGAGATAGCTGTACTGAAAAATACTATCACTGGTAACACCTGAAAAATATAAGTTTGACTCAACTTAAACAATTCAGTTAAATATATAACGATATAGCCTGCTACAGTTACTCTTTAACTTTTATTGTAACTTATGATACGGTTAAAGCCGAATAGCCAGTTTAGTTGGAAAGAAATTCATCTGGTTATTTCCAAATATTTCGTGTATAATGTTATGTAGACTGAAAAATATAAATTGGAGTTTCGTCTAGTGTTGGTTTAATCGCTGTACATAGCTTCCTTGGTTCCCTAGTTATGGCCCTTTGAAGTACAGCACTAGTTTTGATGATACGGGGTTCAAAGCGCTATTAGTAATGTGCGACGACGTCGTATCAAACATTGCACTCCGTCAAAATATGCGCAATCGTCCAAATAACAACCGTGCCAACTTTAGTGCCTTTCTGAGGGAAATGGACAACGCCTTAGCATTTGACGACTAGCGCCACAGATTGGTTTCCTGATGCCCCACAGTTCTGGGAGCACTAGGGCACAGAAAGCTCCCGCCCAAACACCCATAAATTCAAATAGATCTTTGAAGAAGGGGCTATTTGTGGAGTATTGTTAGATTAGTAGCACTAGCTTCTTGCTTCAACTGCCTTAGCTTCTGGCACCTCTTTCGGATCTCTGCGGACAGACTGATTTACATAACGCATTAATCTTATGTTACCTATAAGGCCCATATAGCAGGTGGCACAAATATACAATCTACTTACTCTATCTATCTGTCCTATTTTCTCATGTTAAATAACTGTTTTATTGCCACACAAAAAATATATGTTTATAAAAAATACCTGGGCCGCACCGTGTCTCAGTTGGGTGAGCGTTGGACTGTTAATCCCCCTTCACGGTACCCGGAATAGGCCCGAATGTAGACAAAGGTATAATAGGGACAGGTATTGATGAGTGGTATTTTTCTAGATTTCTTCTTGGTTCTCCACCAAATACCCGCAACGTAGTGAAATACCCTTGAGTATAACGTTAAATACAATCAAGTAATTAAATAAATCTATAACAACACTAATCTACCTTCATGGCAAACAAATGATCCATGTACGTTTCACCAAAAACAAAGATGGCGCCCTGGTTGGCATGGTTTAGAAACTCGGTTACCCTATCACCCAGCCACTGGAATGATTGGAATCCCCATTCCGTCCGTAGAATCAACAAAGCGAAAATAAACTGCATGACGAACCCCCAAAACACTGGTCGCCATTTTACCTGAAACGAGAGGAAAAATAAATTGTGTTTGAATGTATTTTGTCATTGTGGTTGTGTTCAATGGTGTTTAGAATCCATCTTAATACCGTGAACGCAAACTCCGCACAATACCAGCATCATACGTCATTTTACATCAAACCTACAATTATCACAGTAACAACGAATATAAACAAAATCCTGATAAAAAAAAATCATGCAAACAATATTGGCGAGCTTCCTATAAATGCTCCATTGCTCCCCAAGCTTAGGTAGCGCCGCCATCTTGAAATCATGACGTCGTTGCAAAAATCTGTCAAAGGATGCACAATGGTCCAGAAACAATGTGCCAAGTTTCGCCTCGGCATTTTGGGAGCCCTTCAGACAGAAGACACTCGAAAGCCATCGAATGTACTAAGTGATAAGTAATGAGTACTAAGAACATAGTAATAACCTTAACAGTGAGATTTTTCAACATACACAAAACTGTGAGCCTCTTAATTATACCTGCCTATATCTGTATACCAGCTGTAAATACTATGTAAACAACAATTTTGTTTTAACTTTTTATTTACTACATATATAGGAAATATTCCTCATGATGGTTTGATAAACCGAAATATAGAAACTAAAACATGCGTGTCTTGTCGTTTCTCGGACTTTAGTGTACTAAGTGATGACAGCGAAATAACGAGAAATCACGCGAGGTTTTGCTGATTGGTCAGAAGAAGATGATCAAGAGAAGTAGCGACGTGTGACCCAGTTCCGGGTCCAATAAGCCTCAACACTAGGATGAAATAGATTGATGTTCTCCACTTACTTTTGAAGGATGTGCAGAAAATAAATAGAAAGTGACGATATAGAAAGCGATTCCTCCAAGAGCCACCAGATTTTCAGGAGTTTTTAAAGCCACGTCGATGACCAAATATACGATAATGAAAATAACGACACCAATGTGGAGAAACCTGTACGAGAAAAACAAAATATCTATTTATTTATTTATTGATTTCATTGCTATGTTGTTTTAAATTTCAACGATATTTAACTTTTGTGACGACTTTCAATTGCTAGTATCTGGCAGAAAAATATAATTAATTTATCCGTTTGATAGGTATACAATGTCGTGCTGATGGACATTTCTTTGAATTGACGACTTTGAATTGCTGGTATCTGAGAGAAAAGATTTGTATGACTGTGATTTAAAGCCGTAGTTAATGTTATATCACTGATATGACGGTGTACCACCCCAGTGGGTGAAGGAAACCACCCTGAACAACAGCTTTGTACCCCACGGGACCAGGCCAAGGCTCAAAACAGGACGCCACTATACATCGTCTTCCCGATGCATCATGCTCCTAAGCTAACCTAAAGGCATTTACATAAGAATCAATGCCACGTCTAGCACGACGAACTTTGTAACGACAGGTAGGGTCAGGGCACGTTATTATATGAGCGAAATAACTTTAAGTGCTGGGCAAAACTCCGATGAAATTACACCAAATACAGGTTTAAGAAAGGGATAACAACTTACCATTTAAACAAAATTGCAGGACGAGCTGTAAAGGATAGAGTAGTCTGTGCGCATGCGTCAATCACACGCCCTTTAACTTGTCCCCAGATGGCGCTGCATGTGACATACAAGACCACAAGGGAAGTAACTACCAATAAACGCAGAGATCCCTCATCTCCAAAACGAAAGTAAAATGAATATCCGAAATACGCAAAATAGAGACAGATAAGAAAAACTCTAATTACAATGTGAATGGATACATGGTATCTCCTGTAAAACTTTGCAACTGTAGTTTGTATCAGATCCACTTTAACTGTGCAACAGTTCAGGTTATCGTCTAAGGGTTTAACACCTTCCTCAACGTCTCTAAATTCTTCATAGCTGGCCTTTTTCTGAAATGATAAGATGACAAAGGAAACTATATTAATCGATTGAGAACCGTGTCTCTTTTGACAACTGATCTTGCAGCTGGTTTTGATTTTGAAAGCTGAAAAGATGTTAAAATTCGACATGACTTCCTACTTCTAACCGCGGGAACAAACACGGGCCGATTGCTGGTATTGGACTTCTTGAATAAACGATAACCTAAATCAAATCTTTGAGATTTTCGACGGACTGTTGTCGGCAGTTTTATCTAGCTCCTACTCACCCCCATACCACACCCCATAACGGAGGCACGTCTTGGTACTCGTAATGTTCAAGTTGTTTTAAATTATTTATCAACAAATAGAGAGCAAAAACGGATGTATTAACTGGACAAAACATGACACCACAACAAATAGGGGAAATGGGGGGGGGGGGGGATAAAACTTAATTCTTACCGGTTCAGTGTTGTTAAATTGAGTTTCATCATGTTCTTCATGAGCTCCGTTGAACCCGTTATTGTCGTAAACCGTCTGAAGGCGACTCGGTCGATCCTGCTTCATCGTAGGCAGTTCTGAGAAATACAGATTTAATACACCATTTGACACACCAAAAAGCTTTTGGGATTCAGAAGTTAAAGTAATAATTATGCTTGTAAGGAATAAACCAAACATAGAGCCGATAAAAAAAAGTCCCCATCAAACATCTCCATATATACAGGTTAGATATTCGAGTATTTGTTTGGGAATGTATTCATCAACGTGAGAGGTAACATGCACAACAGTGTTTAGACAGTTATTCCCAGTCATGTATTTGTTCCACATACATAATTAGAACAAATCGAGTTTGGAAGAGCTATATGTTATAGTTTCTAATATACAGGGCATGTTGTATTTATTTTGATAAATAAAATACAGTTTCATGCAGGTTAGTGTTGTGGCTATTAATTTGTCAGTTCTATGGGTAGTTTGGGTCCACGATATACATTCACTTTGACATAATGTTGCAGACAGGCTTTCTGTACTCCATAGTTTGTCTATGCACGGAGTTCTCCAGTGTCTGCGGAGATAGCGGATTGTTTTCTTTTTCCATGATGTTTCTTCCCGGTTACACTGGCAACGCAAAGTCGTCACATAAGTCAAATACCTTTGAGAACGACGTTGAACAACAATCAAATAATAAATAAATCCATAAACGGAATGGCCCTAAGTGCCCCTGACATCTGGATATCGCAAGAAATCGTTATATAAATAACCATGTGTACGACGTTAAAACACCAATCAAGTAAATAAATATATGAAAAAATGTTTTATCCAGAGGTCGTCTGCTTTGAGATTTGATGGGACAGTTTCTGCCATTTTTTGAACGAAACAACGTTGAGTGGTAAAATAACAAACAAGCAAAAACGACTATCAATAATGTGTACCGAGTATTTGTATAAAATGGTCCATTGATTCACTTTGGTGACGGACCTTGTATGTAATGACTATGCATTTTTAATATAGCTGTGAGCGTCATAGCGAGGCTGCTGACGCTTGACTTCAATACTCGACCTATAAAGAAATTTAAAACTCTTTCATGTGACTTGATTCTCTTGTTGCATTGGTCATTTCGACCTAATGTATGCTAAATAGTTCTATTTTATTTCTTCATTTTCTTTGCTGTTACCTGCTCTATGTCAAGTTTTATTGGCGCGGAATGCACGTGTCCCATAGGATACGTTTATCTACATGCAATACAAGTATTGCCTGCAGCAAATTTACCGCTAGTGGGCTGAAAAAAAGGCCTGTCATTACACTAAAGCCGATAATCGGAGGGGGCGGAAGGTACCGGAGATAGGCGATGTTGAACTAGAACGGTGTACCGAGGTCAAAGTCAGAGAAAGGTAAGATAAAATATTAACACAAACTGCTCTCGGAGATTATAGACTGACATTATACACAAAATACATTTAGATCCTCGTCGAAAATCGTAATCCTCACACTATCATACTAAAATAAACTGGCACCGACAGAAAGAAGAAAATCAACACTTATCATTTTATGTTTGCTTCCCAACTTTGGTCAGGTGAAAACCTATGACATCACTCAGCCTTCATCAAGTACACGATCAAAATGTTATGTTGTTTGAATTTTGAAGATACTGGGCCTGAAGGATGTCAGGGGTAACACAGATCCAAGCATTAAAATGTAAATAGCTGCCTCACACGACAGTCTTCATACGCCAAATAAGATTTTAGGCTTTAATATCAAACTGACCGAAAAACTCTACACAAATTCTTCATATTAATGCATAAAGGCCCAACACTAAGCACCAATTTCCAAGAGAAAAAATATAAAGAAGAAAAAACAACAGGAACCAATTTCTACCAAACAATCTGGAAGTTGTAACGGGTGTCTTATTCCATCAACAGCTACTAACAACCGTTTAAGCCAATCGGCTCGGAGGTCTGCTGCGTATTGAATGGGATCCGGAAAACCGTATACGTCAATCGGCTCGGACACCTGCTGCGTATTGTTGAGCACAATTTGCTCACCCACGGCGGGAACACCTTTCGGTTTTCAAGGAGAATCTCCCTCAAACGTTTAGGCTATGCTAAAGCAAATTATTAATTATAGATACAAAAACATCTTCGCTAACAAAGAGTTGTTGTATTCCACCTACTGTACATTATAGCCCATGGCGAACTGAGTATCTGTTTCCAGAATGAACAGTGGCGCCATCTGTGAAAAGTGATGAAGTTAAGAATTAACTCCCCATGTTACAACTATATCCAACCAAGCAGATATATGCGCTAACAACTCGCATACCTTCATTATGTCGCAGCCTAAATTCGATAACCTCGCGTAAAATCTGATTGATGCTTACAAATTCGCTAGGAAGAAGGTCAAGTTCACAATTAAAAGTCGATTGTTTGAACCTTGGATTCCGTGTCTGTCTCATAAATGTGTATGCATGATGGGATTTTGAAATCATTTGGTACAAACGATCACTGTATCACGACGATGTGTCATCAGCAATGTGTCGCTAGGCGGAAGGTCAAGGTCTCAACCAAAAGTTAATTGTTTAGCGGCAAAGAATCCGTATTCGGTTCATAACATTAATATGCATGACGGGATTTTGAAATAATTTGGTACAATTGATCACCATATAATGACGATATGTCGCGTGCACCAGTGCACCAGACTGAAGGTCAAACTCACAATTGAAGATAAAATGATTAGCACCTTACATTTTGTGTCCGGCTCATAACTTCATCGTGTATGCTTAGATTTTAAAACCACTTGGTACAAGTGATCAACAAATGATCACCATATGACGTACGATGATGCATCGCATATCAATCCTGTGCCGCCATGTTGCAGCTTTATACTAAAATAGGCTCATACCTTTCTCCAGATTGAGAAGAATACTAGCACTAATGTAATGTAATGACAGGTCATTAGTTGTTTGCAGTTGTTGTAGTAAAGTTTCCGCAAAAAAGTGCGTTGGCGAATGAATCGTTTTAATTTTACTAACAAATTACTTAAAATTAAACACTGAAAATAAGTTGTCGTAGGGCCGAATCAATCTGAAGTCTGTAAAAGGGAGAAAAAATAGATAAAATTATGAACCAGTACCATCTAATCTCTTGTTAACTTACACGCTACACAAAGCAAAGAGGGATAACTCTAGGTGAACAACAAGATGGCCAGTCAAGAGTCAAAGACTCGACGATAGAAGACTGATTTGATTCTCTATTTTAGAATGCATCGGCTCATAACTTTGTTGTGCTGATTGGATTTTGAAATCATTAGGTAGAAGTGATAACCAAATTACGGAGATTTGTCGCGTTCCAAACCCATTTCGCATGGTTGAATGCCAAGGTCACGATAAAACTCAAAAGTTTTACACCTTAGATTTGTGTCATCACGCTGTGGTGAATTTTGGTATATTGAATTCATTTGGTTCTAGTGATCGCCATATGAAAACGAAGTGCAATTGTGATTGTTTTTTTATGTAGCAGGGCATCCATGTCCTGTCGACACATTTCTACTAAGTACTTTTTGTTTTTTGTTTTGTACGACACAACTGAACATTATAGCCTGAACATTAATACGTATATATATACAACTCCCTTAAAAACAGTTTATTAAGTTTAAATCGATCCATAAATGACAAAAAACTGCCTTACCTGCATCCATGGTTTTCTCAGTTTTTATCAGCAGTAAACACTATCATCTAATATATTTCTCTATCGCATATCTAAGTTGATAACTACCGGCTAACATTAAACCTTGACACCTGCCTATGACAGCAGTTGTAACCTAGAAAATCCGCGGCTAATTCTTTTATGATTATGATAAGCTAGTTTTCGACTATTTAATGTATAGGTTCGTATAAAATAGTCAGATGTGTTAATTGGAACCACATGCCTTAAATAACATCTAACTGTTGGACTTGATACAAAATACTTAATTTAATTATGTTTTGAAGCAATTTGGCCCGATAATATAAAATATCATTCTTCTCTTCAGTTTATGTTCCCAAAGTGTTCCCATATCTGCGTTTTTGATCTTATATTATCAGTCTGCTGAGTGAAAGAAACCATCATTTTCGTATTCTCGCGAGAGCTTCTATAGTTCTCGTCCTAAGGCACCTATATCTCGACGTAGGACGTAGAATAAATTCTATTTTAGATTGGGAAACCATCTCAAAGGACACTGGTAACAATCAGTACATTTACAGGACGATAGAAGGAACACCAGTGCCACAAAGTGCCCCTTAGCTCAAAGAGCACCCAGCACAAGAAGCTCGCACCAGCCTCTGTTTAGTGCAAAGTCGTCATTCATGTTAAATACCAATTTGCACAAAGTAAAACGCGAAATCAACACAACAACAAAAACAATAAAGCTATTTAATCTTCGAACCTTGACGTCCAAGAAAGTCTACACTAGAACATTTTCCATAAAGGCATAAACGGTGCTCAAAAAACATAATATTTTATACCTGCAGAGATTATTTTATAAGCTTATAACCCTCGCGTAGCCGAATGGGTGATTATCCTATATATCGTTCACTCCTGTTTACTTCATACAGATATAACCCAATTGATTTCTCATACCTTAACAGTATTGACCTTACTAAAGTGTACTGTATAAACATAACCTTAATTCTAACGTCTGTATAAGGTTATCTTACACATACTTTGAGTACAGTATATGGAGAGATAAAAAAAAAGTGATTCATTACCATTGAGTGATCGGCTAACCTTCTCTACCTTCTCGACTGTTAAAGTATACACAGAGCGAAGGGACCGCAGCTTTCGGTCGAGGACAAAACATATCACCTGAAACTCTTCTGGTAAACAATAAATAATTTGTTGGTAAAATATTGTGCGATATACGCCAGGAAAGATCTCTAGTACATGAATCGAGAAATGGATGCAAGACGTTGTGCCAGGTACCTTTGAAATTAATGGTAAGGTACAGAGCAACTGACCACTGACATACAAAAGGAATCAAAAGTTAATAAAATATTTTACACGAACATGGTTGATGCCAATCAAAATCAGGTTAAATCGACAAAACTTGGGATAATGCATTATTTTGGTAAACTGTGCGATATGATATATCAACTCATGGAGGTATATATGGTCTTTGTAAAGTTCTAAATACTATCTGCAGTTTACGTGGTACAATGACAAATGAATCATTCAGAAACCACGTCCGCTCCAGCTCATTGAGGACCGTTCCTCTCCTCTTTTAATGAGGAGTAGGAGGGAGCTCGTGCTTTCTGAGTGGTTTGTATATTTATAATCTTTCGATTAGTGGAATGTCTAAAAGTTTGACGTTGAGCAGATAACCCCGTATAAACAACTTTTATATTCCATCTTAATTCCATAACAACCTTCTATAAATGGCGTGGAACGTTTTCCTGAATATAAATGAAAGGTGGGTTTTTTATAACATGTAAGCAGTGTCTCTGTAAAGTTTCCAATTATATCACATCTAAATCGTAACAGAAAATAGTATATCAACGAATTTAAGGACAAAAAAATTATCACGATGAATACTGGCGAATATTTTCAATCATATTTAGGCCCTATTGGATCTGTCAAAAAAGAAACGCATAGGCGAAATATTAATAGAATTATCTCTTTAATACAAAGCGGGATAATTCATTAATTTTTGGGGGTAGCAAAGTTAAAGTTGGTACAAGTATGTGGTAATGTTCTCGCTATAGACCGACCGCAGCGGAGGCGTATTCGTCACCGAAAAGCGCCGCACGAGGGCGCTGAAGTCAGTACCTTGTGTGGCCACCGTGAGC
>JAVFBZ010045384.1:0-10457 GCA_032466195.1 Katharina tunicata
TGTGGGTGTGTGCTGGCATTACCGTGATATGTACACCTTGTTATAGAATCCACATGACCCGTACACACATGATTAAAATGTGGGCGTGTGCTGGCATTACCGGGTTATGTACACCTTGTTATAGAATCCACATGACCCGTACACACATGAGTTTAATGTGGTTGTGTGCTGGCATTAAGCGGGATATGTACATCTTGTTTTAGAAACCACATGACCTGTACTCACATGATTTTAATGTGGGTGTGTGCTGGCATTAAACGGGATATGTACACCTTGTTATAGAATCCACATGACCTGTACTCACATGATTGTATTGTGGGTGTGTGCTGGCATTGCCGGGATATGTACACCTTTTTACAGAACTCACATGACCTGTACTCACATGATATTAATGTGAGAGTGTTGAACATGTGTTTGCCATTCGTAGATAGAAACTGATCACCACAGCTATCTCATTTGTTGAAAGCACTTTAATTTTTTGGGTGAAATGTTACAATTAACACTGACACACCGTCAACCTTTGTTTACGGTCGATTAAATTGCACTCTCATGTTATGCGTGCCGTGCTGTTTAACAACCCTCACCCCTTTCATTATTATCTAGTAATAGTGTTTATGCGCAAAAGACCCTTGTTTGCATTCTTAACATTAAATGAAAAGTAAGAAACCATGGTAGTAGAATGTACATAATATATTCTGGTGTCGAGAGTCGTGCTCAGGCATTACTAACCAGGGTCACCTGACACCGTGTAAGGACAGCAAGTAGTAAACATGTCCACGAGAAAGAACCTGCGTGTACCCTATTGATTTCGCGGAGCTTTTGATAATCTAAATGGAAAAACGCATTAGCACTTTTCCACCAGCCTTTTAAGTTTTTAGGCACCATATACGTGTCTGTGCAAGATATGAACGTTTCAATTACTGGTATGGATGCACTCTCACATTTTGAATTCCACCATTGTGGACACTCGAGATAATGCGTTCTTAATTGTGGTTATGATGCTTAACAATAAATCCTTTGTGTTCTTCGCTCTGATATTCTGTTGAATATTCCCCAAGCCATTTATGGTGAAATTGTCCCGTTGGCATAAGTGCAGGGTCAGTGTTTGTTTGGAAAGCATATAGCGTTCTAGTGAGAAAAAAAATAGATAAAGAGACGAGAAGGCAGCTAAACGGGAAGGGCAAGCAACTCTTGTTTGGTGATGGATCTTATTTGGAACTGGATTGAAAGTACGTATACATGTTTATTAATATTTGGTTGGTGTTCAAACGTGTTGCTTTAGATCAATCCGATTTTGACGCTTCAATCAATCTTAGTCCCAGATAAAACACAAACCGAATTGATTACAAAATCCAAAACATGTTCTTTGTTTATTGTGTAGTCAAGATAAGAACTGTACGATTTTAATATTTGAAAGCAGGCCAATCAGGTCTTTATTGGCACTAAATCTCTTGGCAATGCTGATTGAAACCAGACCGATGTCCTTACTTCCAGAGAGAATTCAGATGATGTATAAATGGCTTGGTTATTAGTTCATATTTAAACCCTGCCAACACCATTATCCCCAGGAGGTACCCCTTATGGCAGTCCGAGTTAAATAGCCCGTCTCAACGTACTGTAGCCAATTGTGTGTCCTTGGACGTCTACTGGCACAGACAACAATCATTACAGTTAGAACGTTTGTGTGGTAGTTTGATAGCAGTTGGGTTTATTAGTTCTTTACTATTGCGGATTAAAGTAACATATACACTCAAAAGTTCTGAATTTTGCGTTATCACAGAATCTCATGAACATTTTATATTTTTTTTCAAGAAGTACAAGTAAGAGGCATTCCAGTAATTTCCATACATCTTTGTGTTGTCACTCGCCTTAAAGTAGATAATTCAAGGTTAAACACCACAACTCAAGCTGATTGAGATCTAGGACATGGAATTATTCAGTTTGGTCCCTGTGCTTTCCAGCTTAGCCAGCCGGACGGTCATATCTGTTAATGGGTGAACATTCCTTAACGCAGATATTAATCTGACCAGACTAAGAACTACGGTATTTAGTTCGTGGGGAAGAATGTATAAGTCGCTTAGTAATACATTATTGTAACCCTGTCCAGCGAGACTGCCTCTGACAGTCTACGGTTTAGAGCGTGTCTAACTTCATGAGGAAAAAGTGTCCAAGAATTCGATAAAACTCTAATATTGATAGTTACAGTTCTTCGGAAGTTTCTACTTTCGGTTTTAGCCCTTCGTTGTCTATATGCCTTTAATGTTGTGTGAAATGATTCCGAAAAAGCTAGTTGTGGCTATTATGTAGGCTTTTTTAGACTCACGTGAGGAGAATTAATTTTTTTTTTATTAGTTATAGATATTCAATTGAACTAAAATGTCTGTTTTGCCATGTATTTGTACACAAAACTAAATGGCCGAGGTTCGCTGATAGCGAGCCGTTGTTGCTAATACCTCGGGTTCTCCCTGCTTTCGTTAACAACATTACTTTATGCAAATGTATGACAGCAATTGTTACACCCCATTGTGCATTAAACACGTCCATTTAAATTCTAGAGATTGTTTTAGCTCCAGGGAACATTGCCGTTCAAATGTGTTGATCCTCGGTCCTTGGAGTTATAAAAAATAAAGTTTTATATTTGTCAGTTTGCCAATCCGTCCTTTCTGCGAACAACACTTTCTTGGCACAGTTGTGATTATGGTCAGATCTCAGCCTTTTCTTTTCTTCACTTTGTTTGATTATTCACGGTTTGTTATCTGATTTTACGGTTTGTATCTGGCCCTTGATAATTTGTCAAACCAATAAATGTATGAATAGGCCTTCATTTGTGGCAATTATTTGGAGTTTATATGTGTAGATGAACCATTGAACGATATTTTGGAATAAGATCTTATATATCGTAAACAGAATCACAAGCTTATCGACAATTCACTAGTTCCCATTTTAATATTGTTTAATATTTGATCGGCGTACTGAAGGCGTCACTTATATGACGATATATTAATTTCTGTGGAAAACCGGAAAGAAACCTCGTAAAAGCACCACACAAAGATAATGGGTATAGCGTGGTAAAAAAAAAAAATATATATATATATATAAGCAGTGCGTTAGGAAATAATATGGGTGGTCAAAGGTATTGTGAGGCAAACTACGTGAAAAAGATCGGACTACGGGTGTAAGTCATACTTATATTTTGTACTTCATATCAACAGCATTTTATTAAATAAGTTCGGTTGCTTTCAAAAACAAGTAGTTTGACTTGAGTCGCCATCTGCTACATTGGTCAAAGCCATTCCTGTTTTTTAAAAGTTGGCTGCAACATTGAGTATTTAAAAACAAAATAATATATAAGATTTAAATTCAGCCACTTGTCTTGCAGTTTGGTAAGTTATGTATTTCTAATATGGAGGCCAGTGGATCATAAGATATTCTCTAATTTAATTAGATATACATGTATCTGAAACAATTAGAGATCTATTATAAATAACATATGTTTCTACTTATTCAAATTATGAGCATAGCACGACAATACTAATACAAGTGTAAAATATATTAACAATATTTGCAATGAGTTTGTTACTTGCAGGTGGTAGTATACGTTAGTAAATGTTCAGTTTATACCAGTCTTTGGCCTTGTAGAATTGTACTGGATCATAAACAAAATCGTACTGGATTGTAAACTAAATTGGTTTGGTTGTGATATAAACACTGAGCATAACGCCGCTGTGGGCCAGTAAAAGGTATACTCAGAAAAATCTCTCGCCATTTACATCAAATCCAGAAACCATATAAAGACAACGTTTGCTTAAATCTCAATTTTATGAAATGTACATTCATGTGTAGCAATCACGTGTACATTCACGTGTGGCAATCACGTGTACATTCACGTGTAGCAATCACATGTCTTGTGAACTGGAAAGGCTTAAGACATCGTAACAGTTATCGGAATTTCAAATTTTCAGAGTATTAATGAAAACAAGGCGAGCAAATTTTATCCCCAAAGTCAATGTGCGATATGATGTTGATGTTTGTTGCAATCACCGGAAACAAATGTTCATATCCACGAATATAATTTCCTGGTTCCTGTAAAAAAATTCCAAGTGACTGAGATGGATTCAGCATATCGTAGATTCGACATAGCGAGTTCGTTTTTGTCAATACCCTGAACTTTTGTTTAGAGCTTTGTGAAGCGGCGCAATGACATAATCTCCTCAATCTACTTCCTTAAACAGAACTGGTTTGCGAAAACGAAATTTCTGAAAAAGGCTGCTTATCTTGCCGATCGAAACAGAATACAATCTAAAAAATGTGTGCTCTAGGCCACCAGTATATCTTGAAATCTTATTTGGTTTATAATTAGTCAAATCACTAAAGAAAGCGACACAAATCTGTTTTGAATAAACGGTTTAACAATTTCCATATTAAAATCTTAATTCTTGTTAACATTAGAGGTAATTGTTATTTTATCTCAAAAAATTTCTTAATTTGGTTTGCTATGGTATGATACTTTGTGTCCATAAGCCACTTTTGTCACAATTTACCTGTATCTGCTCGTATTTTAGATATTTTTTTACCTTTTTAACTCTATTTGATTACACAGTTGGGTTTCTGATGCTTGAATAAAACCAGAAGGTATATGAATTACAGTTTGCTGGTTTTAAAATGTGTATAATTTAATCTGAGAAATCTGAGGAAAAAATATTACGAATGGCTTGTGTTCAAATTGTCTGTTCAATTCATAAAGTCAAATTGCAGGTCAATACTGTTTATATTGGACGTTTAGAACGGGGCTGCTATATACTTAGTCTGCTTTTATATGTTTTAATGGCACGTAATACTCTGTATCTCTCTCATAAGACTTTTTTCAAACAGTATTACGAGTAGTATTAACCACGTGACATTATTATTTTTTCCACTATTGACATTGTACTCAAGGGTTTTTTACTTGAATATGGTGTATGGTGGAAACCGGGGGAAATCTTGCAAACCCACTCCACGATGTCCGCAGCCAAACTCTCCGTATATACCAGGGCGATTCGAACACAAGGAATGGAAGGGTACACGGCAGTCCAACGCTCAAAAGCCACTGTAACAAAAGGGAAGATACAAACATTTCTTCTACCAATATCAATATAAACACAAACGTCACATAAATGCTTAAATTTACACAGACAATAGCAAATGTAATATGTATTAGATCAGAACTTAAGCAGTTTATAGTGTGTGGATTGTTATCTTAGAACTGAATCCGTATTTAGTGATAAAACAATGATTTCTATATTCGTCACTTTGCCAGTTCTGGTTCTTGGCTCACGAAGAATCTATCGGCTGTGCTTGGAGTTTGGCAAGAATCCCGAGTTCTTGATTTCAATTAGTTGTTCGAGACATATGATCTAGAAATGTGTGCTGTAGCCCATTGGGATGAGGGGGTCTGTGGACGAGAAGAATACAATCTAGAAATGTGTGCTGTAGACCATTGGGATGAGGGGGTCTGTGAACGAGAAGAATACAATCTAGAAATGTGTGCTTTAGACAAATGCGTTGAGGGAGTATGTGGATAAGAAGAATACAATCTAGAAATGTGTGCTCTAGACCACTGCGTTGAGGGGGGTCTGTAGACGAGAAGAATACAATCTAGAAATGTGTGCGCTAGACCAATGCGTTAAGGGGGGTCTGTGGACGAGAGGAATACACTGTAGAAATGTGTGCTCTAGACCATAATGTCTATAATACTTCTCATTCCGACTGTCCACATTGACTAAGCCTTGTTACTTTTACCAAAAATAAATGCCAAATAATCTGCGATAATATTGTTCATTGTGCTGATTTTACTCAAGTCAATCATAACAGTGACAACTTACCGAATAATTGACTATACTCGAACACTTTCACAATGTACTGAGATGATGGAAGACTTCATTTTACAGAAAATTAAAAGTATTTATCCATTACTATTCAATATGCCGTTTGAACTAAATGCACAGCTGGAAAACTACTGATCACGTGGATTATTCAACGTGACATTCACGGCCCAACATTGTTTTAGAACGTCCAACAACAGAAACATCGTTCCTAAACATGCGACCATTTAAATCATTAGAATCTAATTATCTAAATGCGGAGTATATTAAACGATGTCAGCTTCAATTGCAAAGAAATATTGAATAATCGATCAGTTGGAATAAAACGGGTTGGTATACTTGATAACCATGGTTATTTTATCGTATAATAAAGAAATGCTCTTACGATAATAAAGAAATGCTCTTACGATAATAAAGAAATGCTCTTACGCCGATAATAAAGAAATGCTCTAACGATTATAAAGAATGCTCTAACGATATAAAGAAATGCTCTAACGATAATAAAGAAATGCTCTAACGATATAAAGAAATGCTCTTAGGATAATAAAGAAAGGCTCTAACGATAATAAATGCTCTAACGATTATAAAGAAATGCTCTAACGGTAATAAAGAAATGCTCTAACGATATAAAGAAATGCTCTTACGACAATAAAGAAATGCTCTAACGATAATAAAGAAATGTTCTAACGATAAAAAAAGAAATGCTCTAACGATTGTAAAGAAATGCTCTAACGATAATAAAGAAATGCTGTAACGATTATAAAGAAATGCTCTAACGATAATACAGAAATGCTCTAACGATAATAAAGAAATGCTCTAACGATAATAAAGAAATGCTCTAACGATTATTAAGAAATGCTCTAACGATAATAAAAAAATGTCCTAAAGATAATAGAGAAAGGCTCTAACGATAATAAAGAAATGCTCTAACGATTATATAGTTGTGCTCCGACGATAATAATGGTGTGCTCCGACGATGATAAAGGTATATCATAACGATAATTATTGATATATCATATAAATAATTTAAATTGCAATCACAGCAAGTTAAGAAACAGAAAGTAAATGACTGGAATGTTTCTGGTGAGTCATAGTCAATGGACAAAACAGTTTTATCGGTTACAGACTCGTCGTCAGAAGGCATTGGAAGCTATTGCCTTATTCGGTTCTGTGAATTTCACATGCGCGGGTGCGATTTTAATTTCACAAATCTTATGCCTGTGGTAGGTTATTCTTTCTGTTTATATATCCAAACTTGTTAACTATTCTTGTCTGTTGAATAGCGATAGTCACTAACAGTGGGACTCTTCTCAGAAGCTAGGTTTGCTGAAATAAACCCTTCTTGACGTGTTCTCGTCAAATCACATGAGAACGGTTGTGTACATGTCTAGAAATTCTATACTGTAATAAGTTTGTACGTTCCATTCACTAATCAGCATTTTAAGTAATTACGCTCAGCTGATGTGTTTCGATAAGTAACGTCAAGTCGGTTTACAGTAGGCTCTTCGGTTCGTCTGGTCGTTTGCTTATTGTTTGTCTGTTTGATTGGTACTTTCTGTTGCATACATGTTCTTCGATAGTATGTCGACGTGCCAGTCTAACGAATAATTGAAAACACACTCAACGACACTGAAGTTCCTGCCAACATAACTCCTTCTGTCAGCCCCTTTCCACTACATTTACTCACACAGCTTGCAGCATTGTTTGGTAGCGTTTATGAGGTTTGCGTTTGTCTGTTACACGTAACAAACACCTAATATAGTTGAGCACTCGCACTTGATATAGTCATGAACAGTTTTCTTTTCATCTCTATTTTCTTGTTCAAGGTGCATTTAGAAGCTGGGTACATAACAAGAACATGACGACTGACATGGATTTACAACTTCTGGGTATATTGGTAAGCGACGTTTAGGCCCAGAATTGCTTGAAAACGGTCTTAGCATCTAGGCCGAAACGTCGTTTACCAATATACCCAGAAGTTGTAAATCCCTCTCAGTCGTCATGTTGTTGTCATCTCTATGCTGTTGTGGCCTTATTTGACGTCCATCGTTTGCAGATACAAATTGTTTAGTTTAATACAATCTCTAATCAAATTCCGATTCCCTTGAAATTATCAACACTGTTTTTAAAAAACCTTATTTGTTGTGTATTTTAAGTCGTTCACTCCATGGAACTGTTGATCGGGAAATATTAGGGGAGAGTTTTGGTAGCTGCAGGTATCGATGTGTTTTTCACTTGACTCTTGCAATGCAAAATCGAGATAAAAGTGAAATACCCTTGAGTACGACGTTTAACAGCAATAAAATTTAAATGCATATAACGTATATATTAAACATATTGCAACCTCAATATAGATTTGAAATGGGAAATTGTTGAGAGATAAACAATGGGTTTCTAACCAAATTAGTTGACCGAAGTGTCTCGTTTATTTAATTTTGTTATTATTTGACGGTATTCGCATTGCTTTAATTATCACACTAAAAGGGTTACCTGGTATTTCTGATTCATACTTATTAGCATGTTCCTAAATTCATGGGCCCAAGTCCTTCTTTTTTTGCTTTTGTCGACTTACGCTCACGGTTCAGAAGCCCGGATATATATCCTTATTCACAAACAATTGAAGAAAGGTCACTTGTTGATAATATGTGTAACCATTGGCCCGATCAACAGACGGTGTTTTAAAAGAAGATTTAGGAAATGTTTTCAAGGAAATCCTACGAGAAATTCAATGATGAATGTGCCTACGCATACAAAGATATAACAGGATTGAATGTGTTTGAAAAGCCAAAAATAAATTTAAACACATTAAGTCCTGTAATCTCTTTGTATACGTAGGCAAATTCGTTCTGTCCTGTAATCTATTTTTATACGTAGGCAAATTCGTTCAGTCCTGTAATCTCTTTGTTTACGTAGGCAAATTCGTTCAGTCCTGTAATCTCTTTGTATACATAGGCAAATTCGTTCAGTCCTGTAATCTCTTTGTAAACATAGGCAAATTCGTTCAGTCCTGTAATCTATTTGTATACGTAGGCAAATTCGTTCAGTCCTGTGATCTCTTCGCATACGTAGGCAAATTTGGTCTGTCCTGTAATCTCTCTGTATACGTAGGCAAATTCCTTCAGTCCTATAATCTATTTGTATACGTAGGCAAATTCGTTCAGTCCTGTGATCTCTATGTATACGTAGGCAAATTCGTTCAGTCCTGTTATCTCTTTGTATACATTGTACGTAGCTAAATTCGTTCAGTCCTGTAATCTACTTGTATACGTAGGCAAATTCGTTCAGTCCTGTAATTTCTTTGAATACGTAGACAAATTCATTCAGTCCTGTAATCTCTTTGTATACGTAGGCAAATTCGTTCAGTCCTGTAATCTACTTGTATACGTAGGCAAATTCGTTCAGTCCTGTAATCTCTTTGTATACGTAGGCATATTCGTTCAGTCCTGTAATCTATTTGTATACGTAGGCAAATTCGTTCAGTCCTGTGAATTCTTTGTATACGTAGGCAAATTTGTTCAGTCCTGTAAACTCTTTGTATACATCGTACGTAGGTAAATTCGTTCAGTCCTGTAATCTACTTGTATACGTAGGCAAATTCGTTTAGTCCTGTGATTGCTTTGTATACGTAGGCAAATTTTTTCAGTCCTGTAATCTCTTTGTATAGATATGCGATTCCGATCAGTCCTATAATCTCTTTGTATACATAGGCAAATTCGTCTTTTAATTGATTTGTCTACTTGATACACTGCTGATCTGTCTCTAGTTCTAAGCTAGTTGAACATGTTGTACACTTTTCCTTCCACATATATAGCATTATTGTTGATTATAATTTGCACTCATGTAACATAAACTAGTGTTATTTATTATAATAATTAGTATTCAAATTCAAAGACGGACGACCATATTTGTGAGATGTAACGTATACACACAAGACTGTTAAGTATTTTCTGCTGAAACAATATCAAACAGAACAGTCCTTTATTCTTAAAGTATAGCACCAAGCTTTGGACAACTCCATGTGAAAAAGCAGCACTATACTACATCATAGACTTGGTAAGCCTTATAACATGTGGTTATACAGACTGTTGAAAAATCAGAATCAATAGAGTTCATTTGACCGCACGGAATACAACTCGAGGATTTAGCTCTTCCATGTCACGCCACAACACGGTATAGGATGAGTGACACGGCTTTTAAAGTTAATTCCGGTCTAAGGCTTAATATTCTGATTTAATTGCATGATACTTATTATTCGAAAATTGTAAACAGAATTTTATTAGACAAAAAAGCAGAGATTTTTCAATGCATAGCTGGTCGTCCGGGAACTTTGCTCAGAGGTGTCCCAAAACTGGGCATATTGAGAGTTATATGTCATCCAGTGCCAGATTTCCCATCAATATTAGTTTACTTTTGTTAGTTGAACGATACTTTTTTTTTTTACGTCGCGCAAGATCAATTCAAACACTGTTATTCTTAGTGCTAACACACAACATGGAAAAGGTTGATCTGGTCTCCATTTCAACATGTCAACATCAGTAATCACAGCAACAAATTGATTCACTAGCAGACCCCCCCTTATAACGTTCAACGCTTCCA
>JAVFBZ010045395.1:0-10456 GCA_032466195.1 Katharina tunicata
ATTTGCATTCGTCAAAATCTGAATATTTCATGTCGCTTAACACGAATTTCCACAGAAATGCGCCACAACGTGTGTTAAATTCAACACTTTCTTGTGACATTTCACCTATGCGTTTCTTTTTTGGCCAAATTTAGTTTTGAATGATTTGAATGAAAACAAAGTGAAGGGAAAAAAGTTATGACGATTAACACAAATGCCCACATCAGGTGGTTCATTGGGCTTGACTGTTGTATCACAATATAACACACTGACAAGATTTCGGTACGGCGGATTTATTTTTACGGACATTTTCTGGGTATCAATTTTGCTACTCCATTCAAGAGTCAAATAAATAGCTCCTAGGGTAGACTGGTTCAGTTTCCAGACATAAAGCAGCGTCTGCCAATCTATCTGCCAGTGTGGTGACTTCTACAGACGGCCAACTTGTTACTAGACTTCAGTTTCCTTATGGCCTGTATGTAATTCCACTTCTAATTAGGTTCTCTCAGTACACAATATCGTGGCTGGAATTGCTTCGCTAATCTGGTGTTTATATTTACACAATGCTGTGATGTTTAAGCTGGCTTAACTTTGAACAAACCTTGTCTTTATCGGCGATGATTCATAGCCTACATTATTGAATGAAAATGTTTATTTCAGCCTATATCGTCATTGAGTGTAACTCCCAATTAAGTTTTGTTAAGAAAGCATTTATTTGTGGTAGATATATTTCGCGTGACTTGTGTCCTCTTTCATAATGTAAGCTTAATTGTGCAACAATTTGATAAGGAATAATTAATTTGTGGTAAAGATTTAAATGACTATGGTCCTATGTCTGCTTAGTTGTGCAACAACGGCTACATGTATGAATATAGTGTGGCTCTTGTTTTCACTCTCAAAGTTAGATTTGGTAAGCGATACCCAGACTAGAAAAAGTAGTTCTCGCCCTACGGCTTTCAAGACCACAAAACGCTAACAGCTACCGTAAAGGGTAGCCTGTGACGTATTTTGTCTTAAATTAAGATAAAGTTGACATGAATACTCATTCGTTGACATTATGAGAAATTGATTTCGCCAGATAAAAACATAACAGAACAGCAAAGAAGAGAAACACTTCATGCAATGAATTTAATGAATGGTTACCGTTGACAAAATGTGTGAATATGAGTTGAACCCAGCTATAAACCCCTTGGTATTAAAACATCCTCCCCTGTCCAACTAACGTATACGAGGGAAGTTAGCCAGTGGCTGCGGACACCGCGGTTAGTTTTTACGAGGTTCTTCCCGGTTTTCCAACTTACACGGTCTTTATGTGAAATAAACTTGAGTACGGCGTAAAACACTATTCAATAAAACGCTAAGTGTGTGTATTTGTATAAAAATTAATCACACTGGCACATGAGTTTCCATTATTTGAAATCTATTGAATCATTTAAACTTCGAATAGAATTAAATCGTCTCAACATGAAGCCTATTCGTATTAGAACGTCTACAGTCTTAATTACGTTGGGAATCGATTAAGTGGGATTTTTGACGGGCTTCACAGAGTTAAAACTTTCAAATTTGTACCGACGGATTACAATAATTTGATTAACTGCATTTGCGCTTACGCAATCTATACCTGACAAAGTAGAAAATGTAACCACCTTATACCTCGTCTAATAATTGTCTTTCAAAACGTTTTGCTTGGGCGTAGGAGGAAAGCTTTAGGGAATACAAAATTTCCTTTGAAAAGCGTACCATGACGTCCGAAAAATTCAAAATGCCCGCATTTCTTCTATAGAAAAAAAAGACGATTTCATACCAATTTTCACTGCTGGCAATTACATAACTATGTCGGCGGATATTGTTTGTGATTTTAACTTACGGGTTGGAATGAGGGTTATATGTTTTCATCTACACAATACAGGTTTTGTCTTTACAGTCATCATTTCTAAAGCCCTTACTTTATTTTCAAGGGGCGGTAGGTCATGTTTATACAATACGGTAACATTTGACAAGTAACGAAAGTATAAATGCACAGGAGATAAATCCAACACTTGACTGAATTTAATATATTTGATTTCCCTGATTCTCGAAAATTTCGTTCAGTTCAATGTTTTCACAAATATTTCGAAAAAAGATCCAGCTAAATTTCTTTAAAAAAAAACATACATATTTGTTTAGGATCCAAAACAAACTGTAATACATAACATGGTCATATGGAATGATATGTCACAATATATATAATTATAATTTACCTTAGCGATTTTAATGGGTTTAAATACTTCAACTAAATTCAATATATGTAGCCATTCAGCACCTACACTCATTCACCATGATTAAAGCGACAGATTAAAGATTCCCTGATGTTCACTGGTGAAGTAGGAGACAGACGGGATTTAATCCAAATCACAGCAGGTCTTAGGCGAACACCCACACATACCCATTCGAGCTGGCCAGGTTTGACAAAGTCATCATGTCGTGCTAGACACCTTTGTTATTTACTATGTATGAAAGACCCGCTTTGCTTTTGTTCTCATTTTGTACCAACTTCACTCACACATGGCATCTTTCACTATAAGATATATCGAAAGGCCAACATGCAAATATTATTTTAAAATTCTTGACACGTTTAGACAGTATACTCTGGGCAAAATTTATCCCCGTTAAAAGATTCAAATTTAAATTTTCCAATTATTATTCACGCTTGCCGTCTAATGTGCTTGTTTCCACAAATAATTATTCTTCATTTTTTCTCGTCATTGATGTGAACCGATTTTTTAACTGTTTTATAAAATATTTACATTAACTTTCTTCGTTTGAATCGCAAGATGTTTCCATTTCCCACAAAAGACTGAGCTGTGAACATGGTCAAAATAAAAACTGGGAAACATAGAATTGTTTCACCATTCAGAGGACAGGAGCGAGGTCTGGGCAGGCTAGCCACAACATGCTTAATCTCAGCATCTTTAAATTGTCACATAATAGGTCCACAATTGTTGTTGTGTGTTTATCTGTTGTTTGATTAGGGTTAACGCTGTGCTAGAGGTTATTCTAGATGACGGCGTGTCAGCCTAAACCCACAACGACACTGACAAACAGACAAGGACAGGACACGTCGTACTCAAGAGTATTTTAGTCATACTTGTTATGTCAATCGTTATCATATCTGCTGAACCAGGCTTTTGGTATATACAGATACGATAACTAAGCTTGAGTATATATTGGTATCTTTATTAACGCGCTAAAATTCACATTAAAACTGCTCAAAATTAATCTTTTTTCTTTATCCGGGAGACTGTGTGCCTTTTTTGTCTTATTCAATTAAATCTTTGGAATATAGCTCCTTCGAAGCTAATCGAGTCCAGCTTTTCGTCTTGTCATCCTTCATTTATGAGTTAAAATCAACAAGTCAGAAGAAAATATGTTTTACGCATTCCTGAACAACTTGCACCCACACGATGGAAATTTAATAAACCTGATTACTGTCTTTCATTTTTAGAGGAAACCGTCGGGAAAATTAAATTTCAATGATAAGCGTAAACCCACACATACATTAACACAATAGTCTCCCTTGATATTCTTCTATCAGATGGAGCTACTGATACAATACTGGTGCATCTGGCTTACCTCCTACACCCTTTCTGTTTTTTTACACTCACTGAGGTTAAGAGGTTTGCTTAAGAGGAAAAATGCAGTTTGTGCTCAGTTTCCCTTGTTTGGCACGACGAACAAGGGTGACCGACATTCACCCTTAACCTCTTAACCTCAGTCATCCGCTGACCAAGATTAACCAAATTATAACTTTAAATTTGGATATAGACTGAAATACAATCATTTCGTTAGACTATTTTATTAAATTTAGACTATAATTAAAAGAACGACTCAAACGGGAACCTCAAGTGGGGAAAGGCCCAGTTCCAATGAAACTGAGAATATGTACTCAGATGGCAACGCCTCCCAATCTAGACACGTGACGGATGGAGATACATATGTAGACACTTCCCAAACACCGTCACTGCCACCAAGTCGTGAGGATGAGTGTTGTATGGCTGGCAGAAACGGGCCATATCAACGGTGACCTAAAACCGATTAAATCATAAGAAACAAACCTTTGAGCAAAAAGACCGCTCTTTTAGTGCAAATTGGTACGACGATTTCCCCTTGCAGACTCTGAATATAGCGGACAAAACAGCGTTCTATCACTACTTTAAACGATAACAATTTATTAACGTCGACAAAGGATAGCGAATCTGCATTCATTTCTAATGGGTTCCGAAACTGGAAAAGGCTAAAGAACGCTTTTCAGAGCACCAACAAAGAAGTTGTCATGAAGAAGCAATGGTAAAACATCGCGCAGCCTCATCTAATGGTATTGCCGCAATCATGATTAACCAAGCCGCAAAAGAACAGGCATGTAGACGGGAGTTCCTTCCTAAACAGCTGCCCAGTTTACGATATCTGCTGATATAGAGGCTGTCAATTTGAGAATGGAATCTGAGACGGGTTCTCATGCTCAGCGAAGGGAGATTAGTTATCAGCAGATATTGTCAATGAGCAAATAACTTTAATGGGGAACAGCTTGTTAAAAGACAGTTACTGGAATCTGTCCACAGGTCTACTTGGTTTGCACTAATTTGAGATAAGGTGAGGGAAGCAAGTTATAAGGAACAGATTGGTATAACAGTCCGTTTGGTCGACGAGAACTTCGGAATAAACGACGACTTTTTAAGCTAAATCCATCTACCAAAGTATGATGCCTCTCCAGTGACATCGGTCATTAAAGACGTAATGGTGAGATGCTCTATACCCTTGCTTAATGACGCGGACTCAATGATAGCGTATGTTAGTTATGTCGGGTAAAAAGTTGGGGGTAGCGAAACGAATTCAAGACATTAAAGGTGCCGCCATAAAGGTTCATTATCTCGCACATTGTCTAAATCTAGTTTTGCAAGACTCAGTGAAGAACTTTCAAAGCCATTCTCGATGTACTGGACCTGTGAAAGGGCATCTCACAATTGATGAATTGGTCCCCGAGGAATTTTGGCAAAATTTAAACAATGTCAAGTGAATTCTGGTTCACAGCATGGAAACACCAGACACCCAACAAGGTGAACAATGAGGACAGTGGCTATTCAAGCCATTCTTTACAGTAACCAGTCCCTTATAACAACAATACAGGAAGTTTATCTCGAACAGCACGATTAATCCGGACTAAAGGCGAGTGGATACCTATCACAGTTGGAACAATGTTAAACGTATTTTGGTCTGAAATTGCCTCATTTGCTTTCCAGTGGTACTGCACAGATTTCAAAGAACCTGCAGTACATGCACAAACACAAAGAAAAAAAGCCAGTTACGCATACAATTCAAAACAAAAAAACATATGAAGCGCCACTCTTAATCTAGTTTTATACCTCGAAAGTGGCCTATTTAGGCTTTTAAAATGTATTTATGTTTTTTAAAGTAAAGAGAAAGAAAATAGATATGTATGGTTCTGATTTATATTAGGCCTGGTAAAGGGTTTTGACAAAACAATTATCTCAAAATCGACAAAGTGTCCCGCAAGACCTTAACTAAAATTATGACGTAAGATACATCGGATAATCATTTAAACACGGACAAAATCAAAGTCAGGAGAAGACAAGATTTAATTATTTGGCTCATTTGGTGTAGAATTATTTTCACTAGGCTGGAATTATTTTTGAATAAATAGAAAAACAGAAAATGCATGTAGAAAACTGCTATTCATAGGGGAAAATACATTACGTGATTTTTCTTCGGCTATTGCATTTTTGTGACATGACACAATAGCTTGACATAAATAACAATAAAGCAGTTTGACGTTCCCAATAACTCTAATGTTAGTATTTCTGGTATACCGCATGTATATGAATTTGTAAATTCTCCTTTGTACATTACTTCTCTCCCGATGATTACTTAATTAAAGTTGAAATATTGAGAACTTTAAAATATGTATTTTCGGAGTTTCTTTGCTGCTTTGTTATGTCATAATTGGGTTCTCCGTTTATTTCTCATATATCCACTTTCAGATTGATTTGTTGGTGCATTTCTTTCTTTCTTTTAACATATGTCATCCTTAGTTCAGAATGTGAGATTTTGATCAAAGCTTGGTATATCAAAGTTCAAAGTCTAGACTTGTGTTTTGGTTTATGTGTCAGTGATCGTTTTCCAATTACATGTAGTTTTTGTTTTGATTTTTTATATCCATGGTATTCATTGTTAGTAACTTTATATGTATATAGTATACAACAATGTACAAATATCAGAATTGCACGTGTGTTTTGTCTTATGTCAATTGTGTTCATTGTTCGATTTTTCCCTTCCTGTATACAAATACCATCGACGTACTGGTATGTTGGTTATGTAAAAAATGTACAGTTATTTACTTAAATACAATCTTTTAGAAATATCAAATCAAATTTGTGTTATATATTTCATTTACATTTATCCATCTTGTTGTTACATTTGTGAGTACCAATTGCAAAGGATTGTTTGGTATACACATACAAAAGCCGGATATAAAGCATTAACAAGATTGGGTACGATGTCAACGAGATGAGTTAGAGATGTCAACGAGATTGGGTAACATGTCGAATGTTTAACTTGTTTAAGTGGCATTTAGAAGCTGGGCACATAACGAAAAACATAACTTTGATCGATTTTACACCAGTGCTAAATACGTTACAGTATGAATGTAAGCTGGACAAAATTCTGCTCTTTGTCAGTGGGCTTGTACCATGAACGTGTTGCTGACAGAAGAATCTCTTCTATGAGTTTTAATAGGAATAGTTATATTTACAGGAAGGAGGGGGGCTGCGCGAGTGTAAGCTTCTCCTTTTACCTTTAAACCAAACTGACCTGCACTTCCAAGCTTTGCCAGACTGCAACCAAATAAAACAAACATCACCAACAAATTAATAAACTATGGTCCCGAGGTACGAAAACGGTACGAAACATGTTGTAAACAACAACCATCTTCTAAATACATTTTAAGGAAGTTAAAAAAGAGTCGATTGATTTTCTTTTTTTCAAGTTTTCGTTGGTTATGGTGGGACAACTACCGGAAAGGAATCTCCTAAAATCACCCCGCGATCTCACCAGCCAGCGGAAGATTTACATGATAGGCCTACACATAAGGTCGACATGGCGATTAGATTGGTTGATTTATTGATTGATTGCTCGGCATTATAAGAATTTGTTCAGGTTATTTCACCCATATGATGGCGTTCCAGGCCCATGGGCGAAGGAAACCACCCCCAACAACCGGCATGAAACCCAGGGGACAAGGAAACGACTCAAAACAGTACACCACAACTAATCAGCTCATTCGTGCCACTTGAAGCTTCCGCCAACCACTCAAAGAAGACTTATTTTAAAATTGAAGGGGACTCAGCAGTCCAACGCTGAAAGAACTGAAATATCTTTAAACTCAAATAAAGCAAAATAAATATTCTGTGACAGAAAATAAATAGATCGTATGTTGGGCGTATTTTGAAGTCTTTTAAAGAAGATTCGCTGTGTAATTACTTTCTTGTGAAGAGAAGACCTGATAAAATCTAACGGGTTTTTTTTTTATAAATAGGGTGGGTAGCGCTTGGTACCTCCTAAATGCTTGAATTAAATATCCAACTAAAATATAAAGAAATCTAGAATAAATAGAAGGCACTCGGTCTATAGGTTTTATTTCCAAATAATATAGATGTTGAATGTGGAGTCCGCAGGTGGTATCTAATGTATCGATCATGTTGCCTACTATATTGTTATAAATTTGGTTACATTAATTAACCTATTAATTTATGAATGGGTTATTAAAATGATTGGCCATTAAATTTTATATCTCGTGTCAACACTATAAGAGATAAAAGTAACGCTATATACATCATGAAATTTAGGGTTGTCTCCATAGGTGTCTGTCTCTAATTTACTCCGGTTTTCCCAACCCAATATGAGTAATGTTTCAGTTCAAAGTTTAAATTAAACAATAAAGAGAAATATAAAATATAATCATGCCCGATCAGAACATTTTACTGCTTTGACCTGCTCTAAAGAATATAACCGTTCATTATAGCACTGCACAGGCTCGCACCTCATAATTGTGGGCGGAATTCCGTATAGGGCGCTACAGTTGACCTATTTAGTTAATGGGTAGACAGTTGATGAACCGGGACCCTCATTGAAAGAAAAACATGTATCCATGCTTTCCGCTTCAATACAGTTTGACTATTTTCTATTTCGGCATGTTTCAAAGTTGTTTGTCTAACTCTTTTATAAAGGAGTCAAATATTCACCATAGAGACACTCCTCGTTTACACTCGGCAGAGATTCACCAAGACGCGTTGGAAACAACCAAAAAGTGAGTATTTTATTTTTTTACATAATTGTCTTTTCCGTGTACAGGAATTTGGGGAATATTAATTATTTTTTATTTAGTTATTTTATAGTTATAACTAGCTTACAGGTTGTCATTTTATAAGGGAGGCCAATTTTAACGCTTTTGGAATTAACCGTTTTTATCGAAAAAAAAATGTAGCATCCTAGTTACTTAGAGGCCCAGATTGATGTTTTTAACCAATATCTATGCTATCAAAATATTATGTATTGTGTATTATATAAAGTAAATATTATTATGACATTGAACAATTCTGGGAACCAAATAATTCATCACGTGTAATTGCTTTCTTTTGCTTGTAAAACAGACATTTTGTTCGCTTTTGCAAATCCAGATTCGCTTTTCTTCGAAGTGTATCCGTTTCTAGCCTTGCGATGAAGATAAATCAGTTTCTGTGTACTCCTATGAGTTAACATAAATGAATTAGGACAGAATTTATAGCACGTTCAAACAAAATATCTATTAGTTCGTCAGCAATTCTATGTTGACCGAGGAGGCAAAGTGAACAATCAGTTACGCATATGCAGTGAAGAAATCAATTTGCGCAGAGGAATAAACGTCGATCGACAAAAGTTGTGTGAAGCAAAATTGAAAGTGCTGACTGTCAAGTGTTGCAGATCATAACATTTTATCGTTTGTCTGTTTTTTTACATGAACCTATCAAATTTGAATTTTCGTTTTAAACAAGAGAGACAGAAAATCTGGCATGAACTGAACGTCCAATTTTAAATATTTGATTTGCCGACAAAAATTGAAAATTGAACATTCGTTTTTTTCATTTGTTTGTGCACAAAGAAACAAAAACGCAAATTGAACTAGCAAGTGTTACACGGACCGTTGCAGATCGTAACTTATACACATTTCCCTTTTTTTTATTTAAATTTTTTTTATTGAAACAGGAAAAACGAAAGGTCAATATTGTTTTATTTTGTTCGACGAAGGGAAGGTAATAATGAAAGATAAGAATTAAACCTCGACTTTCTTATTTTTGATTTAAGTCAGAAGAATTGAAAATTGAACGTTCATTTTTCATTTTCCGTTTCAAGGAGATAAGAAACAAAAAACAACCATTGCACTTGCAAGTGTTACACGGATCTTTGTAGATCATTACTTTTGATTCTTCGCTCTGGACATTAGAAAAAAATATATAAAAAAAAGAAAAAAGAATTTATTTTCCGATTTGATAAGAAGAAACAAAAACTGAAAATTTAACGTTCGTTTCTCATTATTTTGCACAGAGAAACAATAAACGAAAATTGAACTAGCAAGTGTTACACGGACCGTTACCTATACGGTCAATTTCCGCGACATGGCCAGAAACTTTGTTTGATAGGTATGAAGGAAAATAGTTAACCCTCTTTACGCTGAATTCGAATTACGGTGGGATATTTCATGCCTCATACAAGCCAGTGAATATTTTATATTTCAACGTAACTGTTTTAATTGATGGATACATTTATATTAAATGTAGGCAATCAATATTTGTTGAAAAACTCTAATTTCTGGTGCGAATCTAACTCATGCGATTCAGGCGAAAAGTACTAAGCACTTTAAATTTCCAACAGATCAAAACACGCGAGAAGAAGTCATACAGAGATCACTGCAGATATCGAGATACATGTCTTTCTAGCCCCTGGTCGTCAAGCCGGTTGATTCTCTGCGATATATCAAAAAACTTATGTTCTGCGTCATAACCAACTTGTATATGCCATTAACATAAGTTATAAAATGGTGTTAATTATATGATCGATTTCTTGTGCCTCAAAGTTTGTGTTTTTTATAGTCTCTACATTTCTAACAGTAAAACATCAGCATTACAATTTTAGCGAAACAAGTTTACACTAAAAGCCAGTAGTTCCACAAATGAGTTTAGAGTAACAAAGAATAACAAAAAATTTCGAACCAAAAAGTCATGTTGGCATAGGCTTTATTATGCCAGCATAAGTTAATCATATACCTTATATCTGTTGGCATAATAAAGCCGAAGTATATTTTATACACTAACATTTATACACTACCAGGACACATTTGGAACTTGCCAAATGTGTGACCTACTCTGACCGGCTTAATATTTGTTCTTTA
>JAVFBZ010045405.1:0-18100 GCA_032466195.1 Katharina tunicata
TTGCTTCAATAAAGAAGTTGGAATCCATAAAGTTATGTCTTCTATTACCTCAACTTCTAAATGCCGCTCAAACAATTGATTAATATATGCGAGCATCTATATCAACAATGATAAGTTTTACAAAAGAAAGGGGATAACAAACTGCTCCCAATAAAGATAATATTTCAAAAGCAATTCTTTAAAATTTCTTTTCAAATTTGTCACTGCTTTATTACTGTTAGGCTTCACAATATTGTGGCTTGATTTCAATATTTATGTTGATTTCCCATTTTACAGGATTTCTTGAGTTTGTTAGTGTTTTCCTAATAATTTGGGAAGGAATAAACCAGAGTAATCTCAGGCTATTATTAAAAAAATGTGACACGGAAGCTGTGACAATTCATCCACAATAGTGATAGATAGAAGGTCGACCTGGCTTTGACAGAGTGTTGACAAGTGAACCAGTGCTATGAACACCAACGAGCAGGGAGACACATGTCGGGTCGTGGGCTGTCAGGCGGCGAGTCGAGTTAGGTCAGAACCCTGTTAACCCCAGTCATTGAGCTCCCCAATAGAACTTCATTATCATCCTACTCAATGGGGTATTACTATACAGCCTTTAGGGGTTTTCACTCAGGCCCAGTTTCTTCTGGGGGTTCATTTCCTTGTTAGCTTTGATTATTAATATTTGTTCTTTCAGTTTTTAAGTGTTAATTATGAAATTTTGTGTCACTCATTTTTATAGTAGTCCCATTTATCTAATGTTGGTCTTTCTACTGTCCCACATTTCTTTCATCGGTCCCACCTTACTTTCATCTGTCCCACAGTTCTTTCAATGTCCAAATCTTTCATCCGTCCCACCCTTCTTTCATCTGTCCCACCTTACTTTCATCTGTCCCACCTTTCTTTCAATGTCCAAATCTTTCATCTGTCCCACCTTTCTTTCAATGTCCAAATCTTTCATCTGCCCCACCTTTCTTTCATCTGTCCCACCTTACTTTTATGTTTTCCATCTTTCTTTAATACTGTAGGTCCAATATTTTTGGTTGCATTGGTCCCATGTTTCTTTCCTCGGTCCGCTTTTTTTTTCATCCATCCATTCTGTTTCTCTCTTCTTGTCATATGTTATCCCATCAATTATGTGTTCTCTAAGTACATGTATGATATGCTGGTTCCAGCTATCTTTAATTTATGTCATCCTTACCTGTCTGATTTAAATCTACCTATCTTATGTAGGTCTTTTAGTTCCCAGTTTTCTTTATCCATCTTATTTTTCCACGCAATTCTGACATTCATTATCACATATTTTTTCCACCTTTTTATTTTATTTAAAGGCTATAATTCTACTATTAAAGATGACTAAATCAGCAGATGTGTTGTTTTAAGTGCAGAAAGGTTTTGTAGTACGGGCACAATTGTTTTTATTGTTAAAGTTTGTCTGGCCTATCTTATCGTGACAATTTGTCTGAGTAGGTAAATAAATGGCCTTTTAAAGCAAGAAAATATGTCTGACTTTCCATTTGGATTACCATGAACTTCCATGAATATTTCCATAATGCTTATTGTAAAGTCATAGAAACTTTATGGCGGTTTCCGGTGCTTAGCAATCTGTTTGGTTTTAAAAGTGTGAAAGTCAAAGGTATTGGTGTTTTTGTTGTCAGCTCTTTAGCAAGTTGTGCGACTAGCGGACACCTCAAGGCAAACTTAGCCGTTATTTCGAGAAGGGATGATGGATAAGGTTTGCCCCCTAATTATTCACCAATTGTGTGCCAAAAGACGCTGGAGCGAGGGGTCATGTCCCTTTGGAGTAATTATGCAAAAAACGCTCTTCTTCGGAGCTGAGCCATCACTGATTGAATTCTCAAGCCTGCAGCTTTCGGCCAGATACCCTAGGAAATTTGTTGGGGTTGTGTTGGCAATGAAACTACTAATACTGCCTGATGCACTCAAGTGATTCAATAAGCCCACTTTGATTGTGTTATGACAGCGCAAGACTAGATGTAAGCGATGACCAGTCTTTGTCCATTCATTCCAGACGGCCGATCTGGCATGGTAAGGATTTTCCTTGATCCAAAGGTCCATCCTTCTTCAGGCCTGGTCGAAGCCTTTGACGCCACAGTGGGATAGTCGCCCCTCATAAATCATCTCTATTTATGACATCTCTAGCAATATGTCCTCAGAGACAAAACCTGTGTCAAAACAGTTTTCAACCTTTAGCAAATTCAGTTTAGCTAAGCAAATCTTGTTTTAGTAATCCCAAGCTTTAAAGGCTTATCTCAATGTCCCACTACAATATTTTATTGCACTGAATTGAAAAATCACATCAAGTTATTCTCATGCACTCAGTTGATTTTGATTCAGTGATAAAATAAAACACTGAGAAAAACTATTTTTAACAGATCATTTTATCATTCTTATTTAATTGATTCTTAACAAGACTGGAGTCATTGGCAAAGACTTTTTAGTTAAAATAACTGATAATTTATAGCCTTCACTCTATTCAAGAATTTTGGGAAATTTTTCAGGCCTTGATCATCTTGTTTTCTTCTGTTTTTCTAAAGAAGGTAAGATGTAAGATGTCTGAGAAGTAATTAGATTTATTGGTTAAATTCTTGTTAACTAAAAAAAGTGTTGTCACTGATTTGTTGCATGGAATCATCTTCTGTATAGGTGTACCCCAGTTGACCTTGTTCCTTGTCTAACAATATAATTGAGAATTGCCTTTAAAATATTCCCATTAATTGTTAAAGGGGCGAAATTCAAAAAGCAGATTTTTGTTCAAGTAAAAGTATTAAGCGAGATATTTCACATGGGCATTAAAACATGTTAGGACATATATTTGCAGGAAAATAATTTGAATATATTTAAGTTTTAATTTGTGAAAGTACATGTAAGCTGTCCTAAGTAATAATTTTCTAAGGCTAAATGAGCTGCTGGCTGTGAATTCATTTATTGCAAACATGAACATCACAGATTTTGGTTCTAACAATGATTTTATGTATAGATTTATTTTCATGAGTAATTAAACATCTAGTATCAATTAGAATGAAAAGAAACATTTGAACAATGAAATTTGATTTCAGAATTTTGAAAAGGAAAAAAAAAAAGAAGATCTTTAGGATTTCAGTGGCAGCTTGTTTAAATTAAGGTGTACATAAACGGTGAAACTAAAATAGAGTAGCAAGAGAACATTGCAATAGTCGCTCAGGTTTAATAAAACTGTCTGCTTCCTCGGTGACACATTTTGCGTGGGTGGGGTGGTGCCCTGAGAGATGCGCTATTGTAAGGGCTATACACGTATGGTCTGTTTGAATTCTCGATAGTTCACCCTGACATTTTACCAAGCTCTGCTGCGTAAACTCCCTGATAATCACAGATACCTGATATTTTTTGCTCAACTTGAATTGTGTTAAGATGAAATTAAACTTGACCTTGAAGTTAATTTGTTTAAATAAAAATTTTGTTTGACATTTAATACAAATTCGTCAGCAAAATGTTCATGAAAATTCTTAATGAAATCCCTGTTTTTAAAAACTTTTTTCTATTCTTTCGTTAAGTAGTTTTTTGTATGATAAGTGGGAACAAGGAGAATTGCTATTGTTAAGTCTTTAAGTTAGAGGAGAGCGACTGATAGATAACGGTTTAAAATATACCACAGAATAGTTTGTTGTGGTACCTGTACGGTAAACCTCCACATCTGGTATTAACATCCAACCGACAAATTCCCTGCAACTGTTTAACACAATTCCCATTGAGTCATTCAGAACAAAGGGTATATATACTCAAGTAAGTAAGAGACTGAGCTGAATAAGCCTGCTTGCTACAGTCTATGAACCATCCTTTCCCCAAAAATTTGTGCCCGACATTTTATGTACCTATACATGAAGCACAGCAATCAAAATGGACACAAGCAAGATATTTCTGATAAAATTTACTATTTCCTGTGAAATTTTACAAACTTAACATTGTAACAATTGGACTGCAGGACAAATCACATAAATGTTAAATTATTTAAAACGTGTTGATCACAGCCAAGTAATACAATTTGATTTACTGGCTTCCTTAACTGTAACTATTTCTTTCTTCCTCCGCAAAAAGCTCTAAAAAGTTCTAGGAATCAACAAGTTCAATAGATCTTTATTCTTAAAATGTATTTTTTCTGTTTTGTCAAAAATAAAATCAATCTTTGTTTTACTCAAATTAACGAAAACACAATGTATTAGACCAAAGTTTGTTATGGATTGGCTTGACTTATTATAGTTACCTAAAGTATTAGGCCTAGAGTTACATAACTGGCTTATCTGGTTAACATATTATACATAATGCATTTATGAACAACTTTTTTGCTAGCTAAAGTATAAGCTGTCTTCATCATAAGGTACATCAAAAAGTATCAGCAGTGTTATAATTAAATTAAACTTTTTAGGAGTTTGATTGCACACAATAGTATACATGAATATTACATGAATCCAGCTTGACAAATCCTGCTGTGTATTATACAGTCTGTATTTCTAAACATTTTACTGTTTGAATTCACTCAAAATTTGATAAACAGTTTCAAGTATGAGGATAATCACTTCAGCCTTACGGAATGCCGGTAAAACTTAAAACTTCAAGGCTCTTCACTAATATGAATAATGAATTTCCCACTAGAATTTGAAGTTTTTCTGGGATAACAATCCCATTCCCTGTACATTAAAATGTACCAGACTTGCACAATGAAATGTAGCCTGCATGTACATTTTTATTTTATTTTATTTTTGTTGCAATATCTCATTAAGTTATCCAGTGATACCCTGTCAAACATTCTGTCTTTAGAAAGTGTTTTACAAAGTGACCCCTGAAATGTTTAGGGAAATAAGTTTATTAAGGGAAACAAGGGTTTGGAAAGTTAATCAGATTTTGTAATCACTTAATTTTTGTGCTAAAAAATAAAATTCATGTTATGCGGGCAACACTGAAAGGTGAATATCTTAAATATAATTTATGCACCGCATGCATGTAACAGGTCATGGATATGTCAACAAGGAAATCAAATTATCACTTTTGAATAAGTGTCATCATTACTATTTTTTTTAGATTTTTGAGGTATTTTAGTTCACTTTGGTTAAAATACAAAAATATTTACAAAGTTGGATTTGGGACTTGGCAGGAAAATAATAAAAGGAGAAGTCCACCCAAATCTAAAGTAGGGTGAAAATAAAAGTAAATATAGTCTACAATTATATATTTTTTAGAAAAAGTCATTTATTAGTGACTTTATCTTCATGACTACATGTACTTCTTATTAAATGATTATATATATAAACAATTTTTATTGAGGATAATAGTTTACAAAGCAAACACTAGTCAGCACAAGGCTGATCTTCCCTGAGGCCCTCAGGATAATAACAAGAAAATATATACATGTACAACTTTACAACATCAACATTTTTTGTTTTTTTTTGTTGTTTGTGTGATTGGATTTTACACCATACTTACGGTTATTTCACTCATATATGTATGAGTATGAGTGAAGCCGGCGTGCAAGCCCAAAGGAAACCACTCTAAAAGACACTGGCAAAACACAAGACACCACTGGACATTTACTTTTCATTCTGCTTTTTTTTTGCTATTTTTGTTATTTGTTTATCCCTCTTGGAACATGTTTATTTGTATCATGTGTTGGTTTTAATATGTAAAATTTTGTAAATGATTTGTGTTAACATGGAAAGTAGTTGACCGTTATTGTTTTAAAGATATATTTACTTTTATATTTTATAACATTTAAGGTATTCTAGTTCTGAAAGTAGAGAAAGGAAAGAAGAATGGACCAGTTCAGTCTCAAGAATGTTTTACCATGGAAATCAGTATATTATTGTTGAATATAGTTTTGCCCATTGTAACGTTAACCATAGGGTTTTTGGTTTATCATAATTCACAAAAGAAACAATATGATAAAGAACCAAAATAGTCAAATGTACATGTATTGAACCAATTTATATATTTTAGTCAGCTAAAGAGGTTTGAAAGTTGTGTTGAGCTAATTATTTAAATTTGTTGCCATTGTTTAGTTTGTTTACTGCTTTCATTTAGACCTATAAAGCGATCCTAAAAGGTCAATATTGACCTCATACCAGCCCACTTTTGTTTATTAAAGAGGATTATTTTCCAATCGCAATGCTATTCAAACCTTTCTGGGGAGGCAGTGAAATGACCATAGTGAAGATCCATCAATCCAATTGTCAGAACTGAAGTGGCGATAAATTGCACACTTGATCTCAGATCAGATGCTGTGACGACGAAGTTTAGCGCCGAGATGTCTTTTAATTTCTTGTATTTCGACTCATTTGTGGATTGTAAGGACAGCTTAGCGACAGCAAAGTGCCGCGTTCATGAGTTAGCTTAAGACCATCGCGGCAATTCTTGCCAGACTTCATCTATCATGAATATTGTGAAGGAGTGTGGATATAACGAACCTTCATTTCCACCCATTGTCTTTAAAATTGCCTTATCACCACACAAACTATCTACATAATCAAATCATTCTATTATTGCAAGAAACCAAAAATAAATTACCGGCTTGTTTGGCAACAGGATAATTGAATCAAGCAGGCAATATTAGGCATTTGGAGAAACTGGCTTTTTTTCGGTGCATTAATGGAGTAAAATATAGTCGGATATGGGAAGAAATTTAATAGAATTATCCGGGGGAGTCGCTAGAGTGTTGATTAAGCTGCGTACAGAGATTTGGGTTGAGGTTGCCGTGGTAAAATTGCATTAGCTTGTCCCCGCCTCTGATTAAGAGACACCTTTCTAGTTCCGCTAACTTCACATCTGTGTAATTAGCTGATGTCCCTGAGCGCTGGTCTTCACTACGTACAAACAGCAATGTAGTGAACCGTCTTAAGCTGTTCCCTTTGATTCTGATTCACACCATTTTAAAGTCTTCTGGCCTTTATTAATGGTACATTCAGATTCTCTTGAACTCGTCTCATTCATCTTCTGACAGTATTTTAGTGGGTCCTCCGCTGTAGTCTATTTTGTTATCTTGGCATTTGCTCTCACTTTGGAAAGTATGATTATCAGTTCTGAGCATTAAGTGGATACAGGACTTCTGTGAATTATCATATTGCTCAACAATTCAGCCATTTTGTTTACACTGAATTACAACTTGAATTGTCTGTTGGACATACTTTTTCTCGCCTAGCGCTGATGTGCCAAAATTCTTCTTTGCTCTGTATACTGTTACAAGTGTGCAAAGACTTACATTTAATAGTCCTCATCTTAAGCATTGAATATCTAACTCAGTGAATTTTTAGCAACACCTTGAAATAGAGCTCTTTTGTGTATAACATGTTTCCAAGAAATACAGTTTTCCTAGGATACAAAATTTTCTTTATTTGTTCTGGTGACAGTCAAGAGCAGAAGTCATTTTTCTATATCTGTTGAGTGCTTAAAAAAAGACATTGCTAATTACCTGTTAAGTTAGTGATGATGTTAAATGTGTGGTACGTCCAGTCAGATTAGTGGAGTTGTTCCTAGCGAATGAAATAGACATTCATTGTTAGGATCGTCTTGTGCACAGGATCATGTTTCCTCTCTTTATGACATGTCACCCCTCCCTGGAATCCAGATTTCAACATTCATGGTATGTTACATTTTCACATTTTGTAACATTTCATTTCATTTTATTTTAAATATTTCTTTATTTTTCTAATTTAAGGAAGAGACACCTGAGATTTCTTTGAAAATGGACGGAAAGGAAACCTATTAAATTTGATGTCGTGTTTGGAATTACAGAAAGTTTTCTGCATAAAAATGCATACATGTGTAAATGTTATAGTAGTAAAATTCATGTGTAAATTTTTGAAACTGGACATTCCAAGAATTATATTTGAAAGCTTTTATCTTCGTCTATCGTAGACAATTCTAGATAAGACCCTTTTGGGATGCTATATGCTTTGTAGCCGTGCATCTACTGTAGTTTACTTTTACCTTTATCATGTTATATCTTGTTTAAACTTGTTAATATTGACAGATTTCCATAGTTGTGTAAGAAACACATTTAGTATATTTTTTTTTTTGTTAATTTTTTCCTTGGAGAAATATATAATATATGTATCTTCACAATATACATGTTACATGTATTGCCTTTTCTCGAGATGCTCCATCAAACTCATTATTAGTAAACAAGATAGCCCTATAATATATACCTTTGTGCATCATTAAGATGGCAAGTTCTGAGTTTGCTCGCATTAACTGCTTGGGAGTTGGTGCCTGACTTCAAGGGTCACAGCTTCGTTCCATCCCGCAAGGCTCTCAGCCTGCAAGTTTTCTGAACGTGAATCTGTTCAGTTTAATAGGGAATACTGTAAATTAGGTAGCCTTTAGTAGTTTTGAAAAATATAAAATCTGTTTGTCTTCAAAATCAAGAACATCAGTGTTGAAAATTTTAGTTTGAGTTTTTATGTTAATTAGTGTAAGCATTATGTGTGGCATTCTGTTTATTTGTATTCAAATGAGTTTACCTAATCTTTTTTAACAAAAGGTTGGGCAACTTCCTACAAATAATTTAAAAATGTGTAGGAATAAATGAAGATTAACTCATATAACTCGATAAACTTGATGTTAAATACAAGTTTAAAGTTAGATTTGCTATTATATTATTACGGGTATGATAATGGCATTATACCAGTGCATAATTAATTTAGGTAGTATTTGATGGGAATAGTTTAAGGAGACCTGACAAGAGAGGGTAATTATTGAAGTGATCATTAAAAAAGAACTGAAAATATATATAATTTTTCAGGACATTATCCTATATGACTTGGAAATTTGCATTCATCACCACTGTGATTCAGAGTTTGTTTAAGAGCGCTGAAGTTTATTTATGGGATGGGTTAGTTAGGGAGGTAGAGCTTGTATTTCTGTCGTCTCATGAAGTATTCATCCATTTCTGATTGTGTATGTCTTTCAAGGATCTGATTCTAGTTAAAATCTGACTTTGATTACCGCTAGCAAGCAAACCACTACACAAACGGAACTCACTTAGTTCTCAGGGCGTCGTAAGAGAATTTACCTTTTATGATTAGAGGTATAGATTTTTTGCCGCAGTTTGATGAATTGGTTAAGATAAACTCCCGAGAGAGGATAAGGTGGTGGTCGGACAGGAAGTTTCATTGTCAGCAGATCCTGCCTCTGTTTTATCCCATCCACAGAAAACGGCAAACTTCATCCATCTTAAGGAGGAAGTGCATTTCCTTATTACAATGAACTCCGGCCCTCTTCTGCTTTACTCTGCGGACAAAGTGATACGAAGTGAAAAGCTTTAGAGCGTAACTTCGCCACCAGCAGCAAGGTATCGCAGTGAGAATCACTTTGATTACGTCAAGTTTCTTATTAGTAGAGCTGATTGATTTGCCTTGCCTTATCGGAGTACCTGTTACTGTAATTGTGCCAGTTTTAAGAAATCTACTAAACATGTTTGAGAGGCCCTGTTCTCATTAACACTATCAGGTCTTGCCTGATTGAGAATCCACATTTTCATTGAATGTGAAAGAAATAAATCACTCAACAATCAACCACTGTTCAATTTATTCATTCTTAAGATATTAATTTCCTGCTCTGATACTTCGGTATTACAATATGTTGAAATGTTTTATGAAACCTACATAATAACCTGTCCCAATAAATCAATTAAAACCATGTATGCAACAAAAAAATTAACATAAAAAACAACAACAGACTCGACAATAGTTCAAGCCCCTTAGGGCTTTATTCCCGCCAATAGAATTGTATGTTCATTTGTTTTTTTTTTGTTGTATATATGAATATCTATCTATTGGTTAATTTATCGACTTTAATTAGTCGCTATCCCTGTGCCAGTGTGATTACTCTTGACAAAAATATATATTGGTGAATAAACAAACAAACAAACAAACAGACATATGTATAGACATGTCCCTTCTCTAATGAATATTCATGACCTATTACTATGAATAATTTGTCTAAGTAAAATAAGTTTGAAACGTCTGTTATGCTTCTTTTAGTTTTCACTATTTGAACTGAAGATGGTGAATGTGCCACCAAATAATCATTATACTTTTTCTGTTTTTCAGTTGCGTGTATCTAGAAGTTTATGCTGGCGAATGCATTTAGAATTGTAGCTAAATTTTACCGAAGTCTTATCTGTGGAACTAAGTTTTCATTTTAAGTTAAATGGTAAATTTGTAAAATGTCGTAGGTTAACTTTCAGAATATTGTACTTATAATATGCTGGTTAATTTTGGTTCTGTTTTATGCTTCTGAATAAAAATATATATTTTCTGTCTTTCAGTATTTTGGAACTAAGAAAAGAGAAATCACGTGATGCTGCTAGATCCCGACGCGGAAAAGAAAATTACGAGTTTTATGAGTTGGCAAAGATGCTCCCCCTACCAGCCGCCATTACAAGTCAGCTGGACAAGGCGTCAATTATACGATTGTCGATAAGTTACCTTAAGTTACGAGACTTCTCCAGCCATGGTGACCCGCCTTGGAATAGAGATGGGCCTCCACCCAACAAGTCTCTTAAAGGTATGTCTGTAAAGATATGTACATTAATGAGTGCAATAAGCATAAACCTTTGTCAAAATCGAGTATCATTTTCTGACTGAAAACTGTAGAATTGAATGTTTTGCATGTGCATCGTTAGTCTTTATATCACTATATGACATCCATATGCATATGTTGAGTACTTACCGGTACTGATGTCACTTATGACAAATTCTGAATTCCAAATTGAAAAAAAAAATGGAGAGATATTAAAAATTTGTGTTTTTACATAAGTTGTTTTAAGTAAAGGGACATGGATCTATTCTTCTTTCAGGAGAAAATACAGCAGTTTAGACAAATAAACAAGTTGTTGTAAATCCAGATCATTTTCAGCTTTACTTTCCAGATTTTCTGGAGTTAAAAAATGGCCGCTTCCAACACTTTTTTTTTTATTGAGAATCTAAGTTTTCCATGCAATCTGTCATTGTCACAGTTTTTCTCCATGTAAGCAGGCTAAGTAGAATGTAAGTCAGTTTTATAGCCGGTTTGTTTTTCCTACATATTAAAGTTAATTAAACACATAACAGTTGTTTGATCTTCATTAATAACAATTAGGTTATTTTGTTTTTCACTGTAAGCAATTCCAGACAATTATGTTTAGCTTTGTCATTTTATGAACCCTGTCAAACAAATGTGTTTAAATGTGGTTTCTGTCTATTGGAATAACTAAAGATTTTTAGGTTTTTAAAGGTTTTAAATTGTTCTAATCTATTTTTTACTAATCATAATTATACTTTAGGTGAATAGTAACTGGTAAAGGTGAAATGTATTTTATGGAAAAAATATCAAATATTTGTATGTTAAATGTTTTTCCTTATATGAAGTGACCTGAAGATATGCTTAAAAATACTCTTCAATATTGCAGAGTTGAAAGCATATATGTAATAAATAAATATTACTTAAATTTGATTATCAAGGATTATCATTGCATGCATTAGATCTATTACACTGACCTGAGTGATAACGCATTACTGGCCTTAATTTTTGAAAGCCTTAATTTCGCTTTACTTATATTCAAGTAAATACTGCATGGACGGATTTATTTTGGGAAAATACTCTCTTGATTAGGACATTGACTATAAATGAAAGCCAACGAAACCACTCAGCGAACCTAATTTCTGCTATTGGTCATTTTACACCATTATGTATTGAAGCGAAGATTTTTAAATGATTCAGGACATCAACGTACATGTAGGTTTATAATTCATCATGACCAATGTTGTTTTTGAAGGATGGAATTTCTTAAATGGGCTAAATCAAATTATTGTTGGTTATATAAGCACTCATAGACTATACTACACAACCCTTGCTCAGTGTTTCATTTTTTCTCAGTTCATGGGGAAATGCCAATTTACAAATAAAATACAAAATTCACAGATTTGTGTTTAATACAGACAATAATGTCCTATCAGAGAAGTCTATTTTGGGAGTTGATGGCTGAATTGTAAAGATAGGATTGGACTCCAGAAAGTGATCGTCATCTCTGTTAATCCCATCTTAACTAGCACCATCTTTTGGGATCAACACAGCTAGCCGAAGCTCCTAACAAATCTCTAATTATTTCTAATTGCTGAAGCTGCGGTTTCCGGGGGATATCAACAGAGTTTTTATGAGTGTGTGATCGACCCGACACGGATCATCATCGGCAGAACTACGTGTCATTTATAATTCCTGTGAATTAACCCTCCCAGCTGGTACAGGGTAGATGTTCTTAACTCCGATGTAACATGGACAGATTGCTATCCTAGTTCCTTAATGCAATATCCAAATTTAGCATCTAATTTAATTACTGAAATTCCCTAATAATTATAATAGAAAAAATGCATCAGTACACTAACTTTCTTCTAAAATGCAAATATAGCATCTAATGTTATTACAGAAATGCCCTAATAATTCTAATACAAAAAAATGAATCAGTAAACGTGTGTAGAAGTCCCTTTTTGCAAACTGTAGCTTTTGATTCATTGGGTGTTTACTTGTGGGATATAACAACTCATTTAAGACATATGTTAAACTCAATGGGATGGGGTATGTAATTAACCACAGAGGGCACTTTGTTAGAGGTATTCCCTTAATTCTATCCCCAGATTTGAAGGTACAGGTAGTTTAAAAGCCTGGTAAAAGAAAAAAAAAAACGAAAATTCTGCCAGAAATGCTTTGATGTACCGATGTCACTCCGAGTCAACTGTGTTAGCCACACCCCTTACAAGGTTCAAAATGTTGGTTCGTTATAAACAATGTCATTCACCGCGGTTGGATCAAAGTCTTTGTGAGCAAAAATGGCCAGCCCTCTTTCCGTTAAATTTGAATAACTGTTAGATTTCTCCTGGTGTATAATTTTTATTTTAACGTGACTGTTTTAATTTTTGAACAAACATCAAATCTTGTAAAAATCAAGGCAATAGGAATTAGTTGAAACTTTAATGTGATTTTAATATCATGAAATATTTGGAGGTATTAATATTAGACATTTTAGTTAGGCTAAAAAGAAAAATTATTATGGTAATTTAAAAATTCTGATTCCTTTGTTAGATGTAATTGATTTATCATTTAAATTAATACTATTTTTTAATCACATAAATTAGCGAATCTTGTAGGTTACTTATTTCAGTTAATAATGGCCCTATGTGCTAGCAACTCAAACAATTAACCTCTAATTATATCCAAATAATGTTGCATGATGTTATAGAATTAACATAATGCTAAAAGTTTGTAAAATTGATAACCCTTTAAAATGCCATGATTTTTGCCATGGTCACATGTACATTCTGCCTAGCTCATTTGAACACTATGTATTTTATTTGGTTTTAGATATGTCTCTGGTATGTGATAAAGTTTTAAAAGTTAATTTCAAAGCAAACATTAATTCCAGGGTTAGTTTTTTCCAGACTGGGAAAAAAATTGTATAAATCAATATTTATTACGATAAATGTTATTAAGCTGAATTTGCTTAATATTTATTTCTCAGATTCCATTAAGATTCTTTCAGAGTTTTACCAAACTCTTACCCTGGCCCGTGACTACAGCTTCCTTCGTTTGTGCTAGCTGACAGTTGCATCCTCCAAAATCCTCAACAAATTTAACCCCTTAACCACTTAGCAAACTATGTAAGCGCCTCTTAACATGATACCTGATCATTGAACTTCAGGTAGCTGTTTCACACATTGTAATAAGAGAGCGTCTCTTCTCTTAACGGCTGTGGAGTTACTAATGGCTCCATACCCCATTGAATTTCAAGAGAGATTCCTAGAGTTTTGCACATTCAATAATTTGATACATTTGGCTTTCTTTAACCTTCTGTAGTGCTTTGTACTATTCTTGGTAGAATGTGTTGTCAATTTAAGTTAGTGGTGGATAGTTTGTTATTAGAGCCCCTGTTGAGGTTTTCTGGAACACTAATTTTGAAGAGTTCCAATATTGGACCTCCTAGGCGAACTTAGGGTACATTTACAACCAGAGACCATTCATTATTGTCTTGCATGTGTAGTACATGGGTACCAATGTATTAACTAAGGCAATGATCATGGGCGGCAGAAGCTTGAGGCTGGGGTGGCTGGCTGGCTGGAGCCCCCTCACTTTTTCGTGGGCTGGGGGTTGAGCCCTCCACCTTTGAGCAGTAAAATTTGTTATTCACATTGACATGTAGGCTACTGTATTGTCTGCTTTAAGTTTTGTGTGACAAATAAACTTGACAGTTCTTATATTATTTATTTTTTTGTGCATAAGATTATTTTCATTTAGGCCATACATACAAATTTTAAAAAGCTACAGATCTTAGGCCCGGACTATATGCCATGGTACATATACACTAAGTAGGTAGACTGTTATTATTTTAATACTCTAGGATTAATTTATTGATCATTACAGTTAATCATAAAATGGTATTGTGCCTACATGTAGTTGTTAATCTATGCGTTTTAAAAATTAATGAGTCACTAGCTTTGTTTTTAACGCAGACTTTTTGACAAGCACTTTTGTATTAAGACGGGGACTGAACTTTCAGGCAAGTCATGCATGGCTTACTTTGGAAGTGATTGGTGTGGCTTGGTTTGGTTTGTAACGACTTGTGTAAGAGGGGCCCGCGCCATGGCTCGGTCTTTAGCGCGTCTGACTGCACATACTCCTTCAATGTACCGCACGGGTTCACGCCTCCCAGTGGATCTGAAGTATACGAGAGAGTCACACGAGGTGACTTCGGCAGTTTTTACGAGGTTTCCTCCCGGTTTTCCACCGTAATGAGTAGAGCAGATTAGGAAGTGGGGAATCCGTCGTCATATAATTGACATACCTTTGAGTACGACGTTAAACAACAATCAAACAAACAAACAAACAAACATGTGTAAGACCCTATTCTTTTTTTCGATATTTGCCTATTTCGTTTCGGTTTAAATGTTAATCAGGCAAATCTTTTACGGCGCAGTAACTACTCTGGCAAAATAATGTCTCAAATGATCACAAACATATTTTGGTGTCCCATTTTTTCATGTGATGGCTTGACACTGTCGGCAACTGAATTTCATGTCAATGTTCAGAGTATTTTTTATGAGAAACCAGATTTGTTTCCATGGATTTATTTCTTTTGGTTAAGGAATGCTAGTAAAACATAAGATATTATAAGATATTATGAATAACAACTTCTGTCGTCTTCTGGTATATTTGAAGTTGTTATCCATAATATTGTATGTTATTACAAGTGTCTCGATTTCTATATGTCTCTAAAAGAAGTCCAGAAGCACATTTTTCAAATTTGTCATTACTTTTCAATTGGTCTGTTACCTATCAGTGCCATCATCAAGTTGAAAAGCCTGTAAGACGAGTTGTATTGGTGATTGGCATTAATTGCTGGCTTTTTGGAGTCTGACATGGGTGTTCTGGTCTGAATAAGCAAACTGCTCTGGAGTAGCATCAGTTCTAACCAAGTTAAAAAGCACTATCCTAAACTTAGGAAAAATATTTGCGGCAGGATGAAATTTAGATTTAATTAAAGAGCTGTAATATATCAAATGATTTGTTTAGGCCCTGGCTTGACAGATGCACCCCATTTACACTTGATTCAAAGTTCAGTTTCTTGACCTATGACCGTCTGTCAATTTATATAGACAAACGTGATTCAGTCCCGCCCTTTTTACAAATGTGTCTATTTGGGAAATTTGTAATAAGTGTGTTACAGTATCTAATTGCAAGGATAAAAATTACTGTGGCACAAAAAAATGTCATTAAATTATTTAAAAAAATTTGTATTGTCCTCGGCCAACATATTGTTTCAGGCTAAAAAAATCTTTGCAGGAAAACATGTTAGGCATGATTTATCAAACATTTATATGTAACATGTAAGTTTAGTAAGACAAACTTAGAATTGAGCAAATATTAAAGCCAGTTATTCTGGAATTAGACATGAAAAAACTTGTTTTTGGCTAGTATGCTTCATTCAGATTACTTCTGCTCTAAAAATGCATCATGGGAGTGAAATGTTCCCTGCTAGAATAAACTACTTTAACCAAGTGCTAGCAGAAACATGGATTCATGAAATTTGAAGATTTCAGGGATTATACTTAAATGATCTTAACTTTTTTTCTCTTCTTGGATATCTAGTGCCCCCTATTGACAACCAATTTGTCTTTCGTTGTTGTGGTTTCTCTGAATTCAATTGAGTTACTTTGTAGACTACCTGTAATGATAGCCTACATGTCCATGTATTTCCCTGTGTGGACCTACATTTTGTAAGACCAGAAGCTCCTAATAGCTCTTTTCTTGCACTGTTTTTTTCTTTATAAACACGCGTATTCTCGAGATGTGGTACAAAGATTTTCAAAATTCGCCACTTTTTGAGATGTATTACAAATATGCCATTAGCCGAATACACCTTTTAACTTGTCTACATCTGTCTTAACTGGACCAAACTGTAAACATTTAGAAATCACTTACCCGGTACCTCTAAATACTGTACTCTCCTGATACTAAGGGCCTTGACAGTCTCTGACAAGTTTTTTTGCACCTACAGTGTATTATCCAAATTTTGGAGGATAGGGCCTACTTTTCAACCTTAAAAAAACTTTGAAACTTAGAAATTTTGAGTTCTGTTTGAGTTTTTTTTTTTAGTCAGGAGACATAATTATCGTCTTTAAAATAATATGCTTTGATACATTATGATTATTCTTTGAAAATGTGGACTAATAGCATGTATATTGTAAAAGGGTCATCAAGTACTTATTTTCGATCAAGGATGCGGCAACTCTCCTCTCTTTATTGCTCCCTTTCCTTTATAGCTTATTTGGAAGTTTTCTGGAATGACCTACTTTCTATAGGCATATGTCATGTAAGAATTCGTTCTCAAGTTGATGTTTAAACAAATACTGCTTTACTTTGAGACAACTTTGAGACACGTTTAGACTGGTTTCATTTTAAGCCAAAAGTATATTAGCCTGAAGTATGAAATGAGCCATTCAGACACATCAGAGGCGTTTATATCTCACTACAACAGACTGATGAAGAAGCGCCCTCTAGCGAGATAACCTGTAACTAATCATATAAGATTTTGTTGAATGAGAGTGCTACTGGCTCTAAAACTAACAATTAGTGTTCAGCGTTAATTGTTTTATTACTACTATTAGTTTGTATGTAATAGATTAACACGAGATAATACCTTGAGGGAAATATTTGTATGGATGCCTTATGAATATTCATGTTGGCATACACATAACTCATAGGTTTACTTGTCTCTTTGTGATATTATAATCAGTAGAAATTAATGCTTCATAACATCCGCCTAAAAAAAACAATCGTCTGAAGTTAAAGAAAATCCCTGGAATGAGACGGAAACATTGGGACAAAGAAATGAACAAGTTTTTATCCGTAAGAAATTGTTAGTAAGTTGTCTACAGAGATCACCTGGTGGTTACAATGAAGTTTCTGTCTGCATATATTTCCAGCGAAACATATAAGTGAATTACTGAGTACAATTTTAAACACTGATTAAATAGAAAATAAATTGAATTGATTGATTGATGTTTTATGCCGAGTAAGGTTAAGTCAAAAAGCATTATTTCCACTGATGAGTTTAACAAAGTAGAACAAAGTAACTACTCCAACAAAAGATACACTTGGATTAATGGTGATTCAATATTTTGGTTTATTTTAAAACCATTATCAAGAATGAAGAAATCACTATACAGAAGGTAAGGCCTGTGACTTCGTGCCAGGCCAATAGGTGATGGAAACTACCCTCAACAACACTTGCAACATGAAACCATGGGACAAGGACAGGACTCAAAACAGGACACTATGGGACAAGGACAGGACTCAAAACAGGACGCCATGGGACAAGGACAGGACTCAAAACAGGACGCCATGGGGACAAGGACAGGACTCAAAACAGGATGCCATGGGACAAGGACAGGGCTCAAAACAGGACGCCATGGGACAAGGACAGGGCTCAAAACAGGACGCCATGGGACAAGGACAGGACTCATAACAGGACGCCATGGGACAAGGACAGGACTCAAAACAGGACACCATGGGACAAGGACAGGACTCAAAACAGGACGCC
>JAVFBZ010045406.1:0-10456 GCA_032466195.1 Katharina tunicata
CTGTGACTCTGAAAATGTGGTTTACCTCATTACTTGTAAAAAGTGTCTGAAACAATATGTTGGAGAAACCAAAAATCTTTGAGAGATTTGTTCTTATATATATATATATATATATTTGTTGTCAAAAGTAATCACACTTGCACAGGGATATCGACTTATTAAAGTCGATAAATTATATATATAGATGTGGTCTTCCAAATGTATTAAGACTAGATGTAAGATACATTGTAGACTAAAACATACCAGAGAAAGCTTTCTTCGTCGGGGAACAAACTAAAATGTTTATCATTTGACAAATGTTTTAAACTGCGATTCTGAAAATGTGGTATACCTCATCACTTGTAAAAAATGTCTGATATAGAATGTTGGAGAAACCAAAAATCTTCTTTGGCTTAGAGCCAACAATCATTTGATTTAATCACATCAATCAGACAACAGCTGATTGGCTCCGCGATAGCTGAGCATTTCTCCCTTCCTGGCCATTCGGTCATAGATCATTTTGAAATCATGCCGATTGAACATTTTTTCATGCTGAAAAAGAAGCCAAACAGAAACATTTGCAGAGAAAAGCTCGTTAGATTAAAACACTTTAAACGTTGTATCCAATGGGTTCAAACCTTGATCCAGGTAAAGGCTCAAGGGTATACATTATTCCTTTTGTATTCCAATATGACCAGCCTAGCACCAGGTTTCCTAGTCTCTTTATACAGGAAGATCAAAACCTTGCACCTAAAATTATTAAGACTCTCTCACAGAGACCTATCATAGCGTACAAGAAGAACAAAACTATCAAGGACCCTTTTGGTAGGCTAATGGGTTTATTTCTAACCCTAAACGATACTTTTTTCAGGTTGTGTTTATTTTTACACATACCAAAATATATACGTGTGTTACATTTTAGCAACATATGTTCTTTACAATTATATAAACATATGTTACATGTATAGTCTTTTCTCAAGATGCGCCTTTAGATTATCCATAACAACTTAAAATAAAGATCTATCTAGCAACTTGACTCTGAGAATTTATCTAAAACATGAGATGATTTATCGGTTTTAATATGTAGATATCTCTGTACCAGTGTATATAAATTAAATTTAAAACTTTCTTATCAACAGCATTTTAAGTTTTAAAACTCTTTTAGTTAACCACAGATAAATGTATATATTTTAAATTAAAAAAAACACTAAAAACCACTAGTTATTCCTTTATCTTCTTTCATGCATGTGGAAACATTTTAAAGATGTAAGATGCCATATATGTATATATCATGTTACATGTATTGCCTTTTCTCGAGATACGCCTTTAGGTTATCCAGAACAACTCAAGATTCAGGTTTATCAAGAAACTTGTCTCTGAGAATTGATCTAGAACATGAGATAATTTAACGCCTTTAATTAGTCTAAGATGTCCCTGTGCCAGTGTGATTACTCTTGGCACAAATATACAGATGTATACCAAGTTCGAATCCCGGTGGAGGCAAGCACAATTTCCTTTCTCTACATTTATGCAAAAATATATATATGGCCACATCAATCATGATCCTTCCAACATTGGTTTACATTTCATTTAAACTACCCCAATAGCGTTTCATAATATTGCATATAGCAGCAACGCAGCATCGCCCCTGAAACAGAACGGCGATGCTACGACTTTACCTTAGCCTGCTTCTATACGTTAGACATCCCGCACTTGCCCAAACATCAGCGAATTCACTGAAGTATTTCTAGTTAATTCTGTAGGTTAGAATAAAAAAAAAATCTATTTTTTTTATACGCCGATTTGTTACTCTCTGTGGCGAGTGTCTATTTTACGGTTTTCACACGCTTGACTGTTTATGGTTATTGACGATTGGACCGTTCGGATTCGATATTGTGTGTTTTAGTCATGACAGAATCTAACTTGTTGTTTTGACGTAAACACAATACCTGTCGTGGCATGAGGTGAAAAAAGCCTACTGATTAAAGCAGAAAGGATATATATACATATAGCTTAGAATCGTCAACACTCGTTGGATTTTGTCGTAGAAAAGCTTGTGCATACTCTCCGAGGATCATGTGCCATTTTTATTCTAACGTATAATGGATTTTTCACCTTGATGCTTTATATGTATTAATGGTGTCTGTAACTCTCCAGCTGTAATAAAGTAGAGCAGAATCCGTGAACATCGCCCATGTGTATCTCTTAGCCACTTGGGTCTACCTACTGTGGCCTGTAAATAAGATAGGTAAGTCACTTGATCTTTCCCCAGGACGGACTCGCGCATCTTTGTTGTGTAAAACGAGCCAGACCCAAGGCCAGATGCAGATACTAACCGAGAGATGATCAATCTTTGTACACCATGTTAAACATCACCTACATGTACATGCATAGCTCGATTAACTGGTCCTTGATGTGACGTCACACTGGATCAATGGATAGGTCTGGCCTATATAATTGCTCTTGTCTGGGAAATCTAACCCAGAAACATTTGAAGATTTAATCCATTTAAAAATCTATGGATTTTCATGGATTATTTCATTTGTGAATAATGTCATCTCGACGTGAATCGTGGCTTGCTGAATGATAACAGGTGGTAAATTTAAATATAGATGAAACAGTAGACACTAAAGTAGGTAATATGATATAACAACATACCTTACCAGATAGAGCTTGCACGGAATCCAAAAAAACTCTGGACTTTATTATTTGGGAGTTTGGTTTGGCATGTATATGGATTGTCTTTTATCAGTGTAGGGTGATGTTGTAGATGGTCCACAGTTAAGTTAAAGTAGCCTAGATCAAACTGGACACAGCAGGGAGTAGAAATAAATGTATGACAGCTGTTGGTAAGATCTCTTCTCAATGAGTGTTTGTAAAGTGTCTGTGACCGCACGACAAGTAGCCTACATAATTCAAAGATTTTGTGACACAAAGAACGCACATAGTTTAGTGTCCTGTATTTTACCCCCGACAGGAAATAGGTAGATTGACATTTGCAAAATATAAAGTACTCACGACATCAACACCTTGTATAAAAATTTGGTGGTGAATCTTATCTTTTACAAAACATTTCCTATACATGATAGGGCAGATAACCCGGGTACGTCTGTTTTACCAAACCAATTACAGCATGAGACATTTGTTTACGCCTTTGATTTGTTCACCTTGTTAGTGTGTGAATATGCATATTGGCATTATGATTCATATATTTTTGTACAAATGCAAATAAAAACAATTTCGAACTCAGGTCTGGCTAGCAGGACCAGCGCTATAACCGACTGAGCTACAGAGGCTCACACATGTACTAGCTTCACACTTTAACAAAGTCAACAAATCCAATCCAAATGCACTCCTTTATGTAATAAAGGTACTCACAACTTCGTCATATCGACTTTTTGGTCTGTTAAAGAAAAACACTTGTTTGCCACAAATATAGTTTTTCTCTAGGTAAATATGACATGTTTACGTGCCAAATAATATGTGGCATCAGTAAAGCGATTTGGTGTCCTACCTTCCGTCCTTGTTTTTAACCATATTAACATTGATGGTGATTTTCTCTACCCATTGAGCTGACACTGTCATTTAGAGGTGAACTATCCCTGCCGATGAGCATAGCGTTAAACACCAAGCATACGTGTAATTTGTGCATGATGTTTTCATAAAAAGGACATTCTAATCATAAATGGGCCACGTGTCGTGTGTATCAACTAGTGTCTAAAAAGTAGAATAAGATATGTAGATATGTATATATTGTGATAAATTGTCATGTTAAATTGTTTAGTAATTATTCTTACATGACTTTGTTGAAACTCGCTTTTGCTCCCTAGGTTTGATTTATGGTAAAAAGTTAGTCAAATTAGTGGAATCACAATTGAAACGCTTCCCTATATTGATTTACGTGGTGCTATTTTGTATTCATATAATATTAAGACGTTGTTAATTGATTGATTTGTCAAATAAAATATCTTATGTGCCACAAATATATTACATATATGTATTTTTTCTTCCTTTGGTCACCTTAGTGAACCAGCATATGAGTTTTTTTTAATTTCTGTTAAATATTCTCACTTTTCGTTTCAATTTTATTCATGCAAAAACTTATCCAAGACAGAAATAAGAAAATTTATATCGTATTCTTCGTTGTGGAAATGTAATAATGAGTCATTTTTCAAACAGAACGCAACAAACAATAAATTCAGTGATTTGTTAAACAAATCTATGTTTTTCTTCTCCTTTTCTTTAATGATTAAAATTATGCCTGGAAATTCCTGCAGATTCACCAATATTTTGTACAGATTTCTGTACACATCGTGATAGTTGTGCTGGACAAAGACAAAATAAATTTGAAACTCTGACACTAATGGAACCAATTAAAAGCGGTAGATTGTTTTGAACCGTTTCAAGGTTATTTGGAATATGGCAGGCGACGCGTTTTAATATTCGATAAATTATATTTATTTTTTTTTAAATTTCCAAACGTCGACATGTATATTCTACAAGTTTATATATTCATTGTGTTCGTTTTAAAAGTTATATTCTACAAATTTATATATTTATTGTGTACATTGTCATATTTTTATTCCTGTCGGTTCACCGATACTTTGTAAAAAATTCTGTACAAACTGTGATAGTTGTGCTGGATAAAGACAACAATAAATTTGAAAGTTTATATATTTGTTGTGTTTATTTTTGTATTTGCTCACGAAACAGTTGAAATGTAATGTTGCAAAAATGCACTCTGGGAAAATAAATAATGAAACAAAAGCCGTTATTCTCATGTGAACGTATTTGTAAGTATAAATATATTGAGTTTGGAGTGTATCATTTTGTAAATATATTGGTTTTATTTGCAATTAAATACACACAAATGATAATAACGGCTGTTCCCTCGGCTGAATTTGCGTCACAGACTCCACACAGATAATGATCCAATGAAATCCCGCCATATAAATGTCTTTTTCCTTCTTTAATTTCCCAGAATGCAATTTTGCAACATAAAATTTTATCCGTCTCATGAACAAATATTAAAATATACACAATCAAAATAAATTTGTAGCACATAAATATAAAAATACACACACTAAGTATATAAATTTGTAGAATATAAATAATAAAATATGCACAATAAATATATAAATTTGTAAAATATAACTGCAGAATTTAAGAACACATATAACAAATGTACAATAACTCATACGTTTGTTAAATGCTATCTTTTAACATATATTACATTTTTGTGCAAAAATAAGGAAGTTTTTAGTCGAATATAATTTATCGATTATTTTAACACTTTGCCTGCCATATTCGAACCCATAATGTTTTAATCTGAAGTTAATTTAGAGCTGATACCAGGAGCATTTTGCAAGTGCTTGACAGACACGCCGTAATGCTAAGCTGCTTTCAGCCAAAACCCTTTCCTGATAGATAAATATATATAGTTCGAATAGAGGTCAATATTGAAAAGCTAACTTATTTTAAGCGACATGTTCCTGGTGTAACAGAACAGATGTAACATTAGAACTTTTACGTATCGGGGCTTGCGGGATTCAAGCGATATACACCGACAAACACGACGCTCAATTCTTTAATTGTATATCTCCATATGTAAAGAAGTTGGAGCCATCTAAATTGTTATGGAAATGTCCCAATTGGATGCCAATTAATGACACTAGTAATACTATTCTTCATTTTAACACGGTTATAATGTCCAAATTTGCGCAGATATTCAACTGTCGGGATGAACGATTGATTGGTGTTTAACGCTGTGCTCAAGAACATTCCATGATAAATCCATTAACTTAGGGTGATATATATTCCAAAATTACAAATTGACAGGAACACAACCACCAAATATGAACTCATTTCTGTTAGCTCTGTTGGGGATAATATTTCTTCAGTGCTAAGTATGACAGCATGACGATAAACTCGAAGCATACTGCCCTTATTCAGAGGGGTGTGTCTTCAAATCATCTCGATCTGCATAGTTGTTTTTTAAATTAGCTTGACAAAAATGTACAAATAAAAGTATAATAGCATTTCCTGTTAAAGGCTTAAAAGCCCAGAAATATAGTCCTGGACCAGACTCTAATTTAATACGTTATTTCAACTTTTGTTGGAAAACACTTCAGTATGTTTTTTTCTTGTCAGTCGGCTTGAATATAATGGGTTATTAATTTGGTCTGTTCACAGCCCTGGCGGACGATCAGGCACGGATCATCACAGATGATACTTGTTCAAGAGATAATTGTATCGTGTCTGATTGATTGATTGATTGATTGATTGATGTTAAAGACCTCAAAGACATCGACTTACACGTCGGAGATGTATTCCAACGGTAAGAAGCGACACTAACACAACCAAATCCTATGAAGTGGTACACTTGAAGTGTTGGCACTGCTGGAAATAGAAGTTCCTACAAGAGCTCAGGTGTAATCCTGGTGAGTAATTTGCACCGGAGCACGCCGTAACGCCCTTTCTCACAGTTATGAGACCGATCGTCGACAATCCGATCTTGCGAGATCTCCTATGTATGGATGGCGAGGACATATTTTTCAAAAAGGCCAGTGGATGCCAGGTAATATATGTGGTACATCCCATACGTTTTCTGTCTAGGTTTTCTCGTATGAAACATTATCTTGTATACGAGACGCATATTTGTACATTATTTCCAGTCTATAAGCTTACAGGAAACCGACCAAAATTGTATCCAGATAAAGGCTGTGAATCGCATATATATATTTGTGTATAACTGTAAAGAAAGAAAAGTTTGCTTGCCGCATATATATATATATTTATTCAATAATAACTCTGGAGGTATATGTTGGATAGCATTCGCGTATGTCCAGTAAAGTTCTAGTAATAACTGGTACCATTAGGTCAGGATTGTTAAAAGCCAATGCAAATCAGTGTAAAAAGGTAAAGCTTTGGTTTTGGAGATGTTTAAGTTTATATATAAAAAAAAAAAAACGTTTCCTTTTCATTTACAAATCATTAGGAAACTCATAAGAAAAAGAAAATTAAAATGTCTGTTATTTTATGTTGTCCTAATGGTGTGACTTTATCGTCAGAACAATTGCTCTTCAGTCATGTACAGAGAGGCATGGTTAGTGTACTTGGAAGCAACTCGTCATGGAGCTTGGACAACATCTCGTTGACCTTTAAAAAGGGGTGAATTACAAGAATGTTAAGGGACGTCAATAATGAAATGGCATAAGTTTATAATTGTATTAGATTTGTCTCTTACAATGACGAATTAGATCAATATGTAATACATTTGATATATTGATAATTGAACAACTCTGTATTGACATTGGACAACATCTCTTTGACCTTTGTGCTGGGACGTCGCACTTGTTGTAGCGAGGGGTTATTGTACACATATCGGTCTGGTATGTCAATTTAGTTTGAATAATTTGTTGTTGCTTGTATTTATATCTTTCTGGTGAAACAAATGAACGGAAAGAAAATTTCTGATATCAATTGAATTTCTGTCCGTTTTAAGTAAATCATATGAAAAACTCATTCAAAAACTTAAATTGTCGTGTATTTTATGTTGTTGCCCTAATACTGGAACCTCATCGTCAAAACAATTGCTTGTCAGTCATGTGCAGAGGCGTGGTTAGTGTACTGAATAGCACCTAGAGCTGCTTGGACATTGGGCAACATCTCGTTGACCTTTAAAAAGAAGTAATTTACAGGAATGTTCAGGGACGTCAATAATGGTCTATAATTGTATTAGATTTGTCGTTAATAACGACGAATTAGAGATATATCTAATACATATTGCTTATTGAACTAGGGATACCTCGCTTTAATATGCTGTATATTTTATTATTTTGCGATACCTCACAGAGCATACATATCTGAAATTTAATTGATTTAATTGACCATCATCACATCTACAGTTTCTTCTTATTTATTAGGCACTTCCCACAATAAAATCCTGATCAAATTTATTTCCTATGAAGACATTATCTCACTTATAGGTTATTGTAAAGCATAAACACATAACATACATATAGTCCCTGTACTGTATCAATTTTATTTTAAATTGTGTATTGTTTTGAGCTGAGGACATAAGATCTTGACGTTCTAGTTTAATATTTACCTCCAAAGAACCACAAATTATCATAATCCCGTACTGTTAGGAAAATACTATTTACCTCCAAAGAACCACAAATTATCATAATCCCGTACTGTTAGAAATATACTATTTACCCCCAAAGAACCACAAATGATCATAATACCTTACTGTTAGGAAAGTAGGCGACCAGATTAATTCCCTTCTATCTCGCAACATGTCGTAATACCAATATTTGTCTGATGTGACTATAAAACAAACCAGATGTTTTCCGTGCTAAAGTTTAGATAAAGCGATTAATGTATGAAGCATTCAGTTAAATGAAACTGGGCCAGAGCTTACCTTGATGTTCTTATGTGTGTCAATCTATTACGTACACCTGTGCTACGGTAAATACAGCGTTCTTGATTCGTTCAAATGATCTTCTTGCTCCTAGCACCACTGTCGATAAAGACTGAGGGGATATAAAATAAAGCCAACAATATATCCGGCAATATTCGACACGAGCTAACATTCCTTTTGACGACAACACGCGCACAGGAAGCAAACCATTTTTTAGTCATGATATCTGATTGGTCAATTATAAAGAGCATCTGTGTAGAGACATTATGTTGGTTCGTCGCTAGGGGCGTTGTTGCTTGCGCAATCGTATAAACATTATCGATTTAGGAGCTGTTATGGTAAATCTGCAATCTAAATCAAACGCGTCATAATACATCGGTTATGTTTCATTTCGTTAACATAAGATGTATAAAACTTATTGACACTCTGCTCAAATGAGAGGACTGACGAAATTAAGTGCATTTAGCTTGTTATTGTGAGTGATAAATGTGCTTTGTTGTTTAATTCGAAGTGCTACTTGAGAATTTTGTCACCATTGAAAATATGTGTATAATTTTAAGATATAATAAAATATGTCCTTTCTCTACATTTCATTGAAATATAAACACTTCTTCATTACACGTGGTACACGTATCAGAAGTATATTGTTCGTTTTCTGTAGTTCGATATTCATTCAAGAGGCTCTATAGTAATAAATTATTACTGAATATCAAGAAACTAAATGTATGTAATTACCTCTCTCGCAGAAACGAAACGATACAATGTCATAGTTTACTCTCAAAATGTTTCTTATCGAAAACGACACATTCTCATTTCTTGGTATTCATATAAACTGTAAATTAAACTGACTCACATAAACTTTATTTGTAAGAAAAATAGAAGAACAAAAATGGAATCATTAGTCACCTAAAATGTCTACTGAATAAAAAAATCATTATTCATGTTATTTCACTCAGAGTTTCTTCCATCTCCAAAAATGATCAATTAGGTTAATAAACTCTGCCAATTTGTTCATTTAATAAACAACCTCATTTAAAATCAGTTCACACATAAACGGATGTACAATGTCAACGCAGTTCCGCTCTCTTTCCAAACATATCTCAGAAAGCAGTCAACTATTCAGGCATATCCTAGCAGAATATCATCTATAAATCTACAGCGTCCTTTTCATAAGACTAACCTAACACTGCACACACGCAGAATTAAGGCTCCAGTAGAATGGAACAATTTCGCCATAAACATTAAAAACACAAGTTCATTATCTCTGTTAACATGTAGCTCTTACCATAAATTATCTTATCAAAGGTACTGGTTAGCCTGACAAGAGTCTCCTTCCTCCTGATTTCAACCATATGGATTGATTCATAAATATTAGCTACTGAATTATTATTGTTAAGTCATATTTATTCTTTACATCATAATCGTGTTCTATTGTCTCTGTATGTTCACTCAAACGTTCAAATTCTAATTTATTAGGTTTCAATAAACTGGTGAAATAAAATAAATGAAGTGAAGTTTCTGATGTCAACTTCCTTTCTGTCCGTTTTAATTTAAAATGATTAAGAACTTTCATATGAAAAAAAACATTCACAAATTTTAATTTTCGTGTATTTCCAAGTTGTTGTCGGAACGGTAGGACTCCATTGGTGAGAATAATTGCTTTTAAGTTCTTTGCAGCGAGGCGTGGATAATTTAGCGGAAAGCAACTTTGCACAACATATCTTTGACTTTAAAAACGTGGTTATTTACAGGGATGTTAAGGGACAAATCTAATTGAGTAATATATGAATACAATGTTATTAGATATGTCTCTAATTATGGCGAATTAGAGATATCTGTAATACATTTGATGCATTGCCAATTGAATTAGGAATATACCTCACATTATCTTATTATTTTGTCAAATCTCATATAACACACATCTCTGAATATTAACTTTTTAAATCTACAATCATCGCATCACATTTCCTTTTTATTAGCTCGCCTGTACGAAGTAAGGGGAGCTTATGTTGTACCCTTGGCGTCGGCGTCGGCGTCAGCCATGTAAAGGCT
>JAVFBZ010045417.1:0-10455 GCA_032466195.1 Katharina tunicata
AATATTATTACTATAAAATATATGTACAAATATTTACAATGAGTTTGTTACATGTACTTACAAGTGATAGTATTTTGTAGTAAGTTGTCCAGTTATACAAATATTTGGCCTTGTAGAATGGCATTGGTTCTGGATAATAAAGAAATCTTCTTCGATTATATAATAACTTGATCCTCGTTGGGATAGAAACACTAGTATACAATTTGGCAAACGCCGCTTGGGACAGGTATAACGTATACGCAGCAAAACACCTTGGGAATGCCTCGGTCAACAAATCCGGTAAACCATATATAGTGTCCGTATCAATCTCCGGTACGAAATGTACGTTCACATATATATCCAAATTCCTCTTGGGGAATATTAATCAAACGTCTTGTAGACAGGGAATGGCTCAAAGCATCAAAGATTTATACTGTGCAGCTATCAGAAATCCACAATGGGATATTATACAAACTGAAGAGGTTACACTTTCAAAATACTACATGTATTCTAAATGAAAAACTGGAAGAAGACTGCCCGTGAAGCTTCCGTAACGCACTTCTTTATTCACAAATACGCCTTTACTGAGGCTACTGACTGACTTCTTAAACACGCGGAGTGAAGCAAAGTGATGAAGAGTCAAACGTGATGTGTGAAGACTGAAGAGTGGTACAAGCTAAATAACAGAAAAATAAAACAACAGTCTTGCTAAGGAGTTACTACAGAAAACAAATTTTGAAATAAATGCAAAGATAGGCTTGCCGTTAATGTATATGCAATTAATATGTGGTTACCATTTTGATGGAGTAGTAACCTTTTAAATATATACCGTATGATGCAAACATAACTTTTACTTGCATAATACTTTAACGTGGTATAAAGGCTAACATAATTGTCAACTTTCTATATGTGTAAAATAACCCAGAGCTTATAGCCTAAACCAGACAATGTATCCAAAGAGACATTCCGAACTAAACCGTGTTTGTTTATACACAGGTCAGCTCTTGGTAGATAAGCAGGTCAGCCAGCCAGGCCGCTGAAGCAACTGTCACTAGCTACCCTTAAAACAATGCCTAAAGTGAAACTAAAACTTTCAATGTCATGAACATCTAACTAATCAAGTTATATAAAAGCAAAATCTACCCGCTTTTATTTCTGTGTTCCCCTGTAGCGACCCAAAACATATACGCAGCCGAGACAAGCCGTCTACCTTCAACCGAAGCTGCATTCTCTCTGACTTTTCCCAAAAACCCTACCATATAGAGAAGCGGCAACGGATTAAATAAGTGAAATAACGGTTTAACCAATCAATTAAAAATAAACTCTAGTCTATAGTAAAAATACTATATATATATTACATTTTCAAGGGTGTATATAGTATCATGGAACATTCAAGAAAATGGCATCATATACAGAAAGTTCCAGACTGAGGGTATTTATGTAAACAAGTATACAGATCAATGACCTTTGATAAACACTACACTTCCAGAGTATTCTGCATATAAAATCAATAATACACACAACAAGCAAAATGTAGGTGAGCTCTGTTTACATCCTAAATCACTAATTTCTAGAAATATCTGTGAAACAGTCTAAGTTACAAGTGTTTAAATAAAGGTCAATGACCCAGAAAGAATCACTGCATCAATATCAATATAACAAAGTTATAACATAGTTTGCATGTACATAACACAAATTTATGATTAAAAATTATAGAATAATATATTTTTTTGTCAAGAGAAATCACACTGGCACAGATATATCGACTTATTATTATTAAAACTGATAAATCATCTCATGTTCTACTAGTTCTAGATCAATTCTAAGAGACAAGTTTCTAGATGGATAAATTTCACTGTGGTAGCTAGTGTTGTGAAAATAGTATTTTCGCAGGTTTTATACTTGTCTTTTAGCGTAATGCTAAATATACTTCTGTACAATGAAATTCCACAGGTAGCCATATCATCAACCTTTAATCGTCAACTTGCGCAAAAAAACAAATTCTCCTCAGGTAATATTCCATGAAAAGTTAAGTGACATAGAGAGTGGTTCTTGGCTTCTTGCACATCAACTGGTTAAAGTGCATCTATGTATTTATGCAAAGAATAATAAATATAGACCTGGTGTTATTCAGATATGCAAGTCAATGATTGAACAGGTGTCATATTAAACTTTACAACTTATTACTTTTCATTATTCGTAAATTAAATAAATGCATCAACGGTAAACCACTTATTCCTTTAATTCAAGCCTTCACTAGTTGTTTCACACATTCCTCTATATGGGTAGCTGCATGGTTACTAGACCCCCTTTGGTAATCTCTACTTTTTCACTTATCTGGTCATCAATTTGACACATGCATACATAATGTCCTTCTTCTATTTTTGTGTAATAATATCGTTTAAACAATGACATTTGAAATGGCAAATTTGGGCTTCATCTGTGCTAACCAGTGATTTGAAGAATGTGGTTTTTCATTCCGAGATTGAGTTCTGTTTTTCCATGTATATCAGGAAGCTTTAACTTGCATCTATATAACAAAAGAAACAATTCTATTCAAGTTAAAATGATTGAAATAGGAAAATAATTTTAATAAATTTTCAGCATTGCAAAAATTATGCATTAAGTTAGATTGAAGTCTAGATCATTTAAGAAGACAGTTAATATAACACAAATTGAAAATGATATGTTCTCGGATATACCTCTGGTTCTCTGGCTGACGTTTATTAAAAGGTGTCTAGCGCAAATTCATGCTGACACTTCCAGTGGGGGAATATCAGTTTATAACTTCATCTTTTATGATAGTGTTGGTGTGACTGTTAATGAAACTGATGAAGTACACCGGTGAAATATAAAATTAATACCCATTCCCTATTGATAACACATAGCTTAAGCAAGTCTTATTTATTTTCAACTATAGGCTAACTATTTTTGTTACATTACAATAAATATGATTTTATTTATTGTACAAAGAGATTGCCCATTGCAAAGGGAACACAACCACTTTAAAGTCACAAAAGCAAACGTTTTCAAACTTTTTTTTTTTTAAATGTGTACTGTTCATAAACATAAATTGATTCGAGTCCCTGTCACTTGGTCTACCGAAAATGTGACAAATCGTGAAGCCAGCGATTGAGTGGTACAAACGGTATTTTAAATAGTAAAAAGAATCAAAGTTTTAACAGTGATCATCGATTATCAAATACATTTTGATGTACTAAAAGTACATACCTTTGTATGGCGATGAACTTGCATTTAGTTACGAAAGAATATCAGTGTTTAAGACAGTAAATAGCCGGCCTACACATCTGTCAGTGCCAAATATGTCAGACACTTCCGTAAACAAAGCCTACGCCTATGATTGGTCAGACGAAGGTTGTTCATTTCACTGTCGATAAACGTAATACCGCGGGAAACTCTCTCAACATTCCAAGATCTTGTTATGAAGACAAGATCGAATTTATTAAGATTGCGGTACCGTCTGCTACCTCCGATTATTGGCTTAAGTGTAAGCGCTGCAGACAATACTTGTATCGCATGCAGATAAACGTATCCTATAAGACATCAAGTGCATTCCGCGCCAATAAAAATCGACAAAGAGCAGGTAACAACAAAGAAAATGAAGAAATAAAATAGAACTACTATAGTCCGTCGAAAATGTACTGAAAACATTAAATTCTCAAACGCTACTTCCTATTGATTGGTTCACTCGCAATCATCTTAGTGCCAATCATAGTAAATTTCATGCCATTCTCTTTGGTTCACCTAAATGGCAGGATCATATGCATAATTGTTGACATTGATGTAGAAATGAGTGATAATGTCAAACTGTTAGGTGTAAACTTTGAAAAACATATATCTGTGCCAAGGCGGCTATAGGCAAGTCAACGTTCTTAAACGATTGGCTCAGTTGCTTGATTTAAAAAGCAGATTAGCGATTTATCGATGCTTCGTTTTATCTAATTTCAGCTACTGTACAGCTGTCTGGACTTTTTGTCCCAAATCTTGTACAGATAAAATTTAAAAAATTAACGAAAGAGCGCTACGCTTTCTGCTCTCGAACAACAGTAGCGACTATGGAAAACTTCTATATCCAATTCAGACACTATACCTATAAAGCTGTACCGCACACGATCTGTAGCAATTGAAGTGTTTAAAATTGTAAAACACATCCACCCTTCCTATCTCCATGATGTTATTCAAGTAAAAACTAGTCTTTTTTTTTTTAATAAGTCATGGAATCAATTTTAGTGTCATAAAAATAAAAAATAATAATAAAATGTTATTGATGAAATAAATAAATATCATAATCTGTAAATTATTTGATATATATTTTAATATTGTTAGCTCTTATCGTTATTGGAATTATTTTCGGTATAAGTAGCCTATGGCTAATGTTTATCTTTGTAACCCCCGACATTAAATAAAGTTTGATTTGATTTAATTTGATTTAGGAACTATTTCGCATAGCAAGGCCGAAATGAAGAATGCAACAAGATAATCAAGTCACGTGAAAGAATTTAAATTTGTCCATAGGTTGATTAATCAGGTCAAGCTTCAGCAGCATCGCTATGGCGTTCACATTTATATTCAAAATGCCTCGTCCTTACATATAAGGTCTGTCACCGAAGTGAATCAAGGTATTATACTGGAGGTATTATACGTACGCTTTTCGAACGAAAGCGTCGATAACAACTTACACATGCTGCTTTGCGAACTATTTCATAGCCGCCGCTTCGCATTTACTCATTCGGATTTCAAACATTAAATCGAACATAAAGTATTTAAATTCAGGCTTATTTGTTCAGTTTAAAACATATCAAGTGCGTTCTAAAAAGCACATGTTGCCTTTTCATTAAGCCGTACAAGTTTTCTTCAAGCGATAGCGCATTCTAGTTCAACTTCGACTATCTTCGGTACCGTCTGTCACCTACGATTATCGGCTTAAGTGTAATGACAGGCCATTTTTTTTAGCCCATTAGTGGTATATTTACCGTTGCAGGCAATACTTGTATCTCATGTATGCAAACGTATCATATAGGACATCAAGTGCATTCTGCGCCAATACAAATTTACATAGAGCAAGTAACAGCAAAGAAAATGAAGAAATAAAATAGAACTATTTATCATAACATTATGCCGAAATGACCAATAAAACAAGATAATTAAGTCACGTGAAAGAGTTTTAATTTTTTCATAGGTCGATTTATCAGGTCAAGCTTCAGCAGCCTCTCTATGACGGTCACAGCTATGCTAAAAATGCCTAGTCATTACATACAAAATCCATCACCGAAGAGAAGAATTTAATACAAATGGCGATAGCGATTACAGTGTAGCAGTTTAGCATACTGAAATGCGTTTAGTAGCCCCAATTCGTATTTTCTCGTACATTTTATTTGATAAATTCGGCACATTAAATTCTTGTTTTTTTTTTGCGCTTTGATTACGACATCTTGTGAAAAAAAAATATTGGATGTTGGGAAACTTTTTTATTGCACTGTTCCTACGTTTTGTCAAAACATTTTTTTATTTTTATTTTTTATTTTACTGGCGGTGAGAAACGGATTTTCGGTTCCGAGATTTTCATCCCTGGGAGTGGGAAACGACATCGTACTGGAACGATTGTTTCCGTGATATCGCCATGCCTGACTATGGACTCCAGCTGAAAACTGTCAAAATATCGAATTCAAGAACAGATTGGGTAGAAAACAGCATACTTAAGTGTGAAATTGTTGTTACCAACCTTAGCTTTTTTTGTTTGTAGACAAATTTGATGATTTGTTTACAGAATTGTCAAGCAGCACAGGCCATTATGGATTCCAGCACAGACGCTTGTATCTAGTGTATAGTCGCCGATAACTAGCCCTCTAATGTATCTATAAGAAATTTGCCGAAAGTGTCTTTCCTATCTTCCCTTCTTATACATACATTAGAGGGCTAGTTATCGGCGACTATACACTAGATACAGCAAGATATAGAAACCCAGTTTTTGGCCATAGACATACGACCTTTGACCTTGTCTTATCCCTACTGATGACGATCGCTGTGTCGTCACGACATTCGACTGTCAGTCATTTGACTTTTTTTATTCATAGACGGAATAAAATACTCTTCAGGGTCTGGTTGCTCAAAGCGATGTTAAGTTTAAGTCATTTTTCTACGACGTCACGTCATAATGTAGTTTCTTTGTGACGTTTTGTTAAACCTGTGTTATTTTTAGCAACCAACCCTGGAAGTTGCGAGAGTTTGAGTATTTGAATACACAAATGTTGTTTGAGCTTTATGTTTTGCGTGTAATGAAAATAAATCAAAATGGCAGATAGAAATGATCTGTTGAAGATATTAAATTAAAGTGAACCAGTTGTTTACGATCTCACCAAGGAAACAGGGATGGGTGTGTTTATGCGTTTGTCACCTTTACGTGGTTTCTCATTAGATCGTTTCAATCTAAGAAATTTTCCAACAACGGGATCTTTCTCTTGAGCCGATCTAAGTTGATCTTTTGTGAAATTAGCCCCATTCACTGGTTCTGTTGGGAGTATATCATCAACATTTACATTAACTGGACACACAAATGAAACCGTCTCTTTAGTTCGCACTTCAGACATTTCAGCCACGACTTGAATCATTTCTAAGGAACACTCTTCAGTGAATTCACTTGCACGCTCAACAAAATTCAGAGGAAGTCTGGATAAAGTGTCGGCCACTTGATTCGCCTTACCTGGCTTGTACTTAATATTGAGCTTATAATCAGCCAATTCTGCAACCCACCTGTTTAACCAGTTGCATTCAGTCTAGCAATTGTCAACACATATGTAAGGGTATTATTATCAGTATATACAGTAAAGTGAGGTGCATCAAATAAATAGTCTCTAAACTTGCCTGTTATGGCCCACTTTAAGGCCAAGAATTTCAGTTTACCTGAATGCAGATGATAGTTGCGTTCAGCAGGAGTAAGTGTTCTAGAACCAAAGCCAATTACACTTAGTATATTGTCTTGGTGTTGACAGGGGACAGCGCCTAGCCCGTGATTAGACGCATCAGTGAAGAGAATGTATGGGTCATCATAACGTGGGTAGGCCATGGCTGGTGGCATGATCAAACAGTCTACAAGTTTCTCTAACCGCAATTGGCATTCTAAAGTCCAGTTGATTGGCTGATTTGAAGACATTTGCCCAGTCTTGTTCGTACACTGTCTTGACTTATTATTTTCATTAGCAGCTTGTTTCAGGATGTATGTCTTTAACAAGTCATATAAAGGTTTTGCTATTTTGGAAAAGTTCTGAATATACTTTCTGTAAAATCCAACTAGTCCTAACATTTTTCTAAGTTTCCCAGCAGTTTGTGGGTTTACGGATTTTAAAGCCACCACAGCAGATATATCAGAAGGATCCATTTTGTATCCCTTCTCAGAAACCAACATTCCAAGGTAGCGAACCTCTCGCTTGAACAAAATACATTTATCTGGTCTTAACTTGATCCATAAGATTTGAGACGATGTAGAACTTTTCTGATATGTTCCACCATTTTGCTGAAAGTTTTACCATACACAAGTACATCGTCGAAATAGGGCTACAAAATGTCATCTCTGAGGCCATGGAGACACTCTTCCATACAGTGCTGAAACGCAGCTGGGACATTACTTAATTCAACTGGGATCCTGTTCCATTGATAGAGTCCCCATGGCGTCACAAAAGCTGTCAAGTGTTTACTTTCCTCGTCCATGAAACCCAGATGGCATGCCTTTCCCTGGTCAAGTAAACTGAACGAGGAATGACCCTGTTATGAATTGATCGCGTCTTGGATACGAGGGATTGGCTGGCGATCAAGTACATCTTTTTGTTCAAACACCGATAATCTACACATAGACAGAGAGCGCCACATTTCTTCCTCACACAAATAATTGACGAGGAGTAGGATGAATGAGATTTTGATATTAATGTTAAATTAATAAGACTGGTGGTGGTGGTGGTTATTTATTCAAATGGCAGCTCCATTCGTTTGAATGATGTGCGCCATAGCAATATTACAATATCAAGTATATATATCTGTAGCACGAATAAAATCAATTCACACGAGATTTAGAAGAATTGTAAGATATCAGTTATGAATTTTAAGAATTGAAACGTTGCGGTTGAAATAAGAACTTTAGATTAATCTTAAAAACTTATTAAAATTTGTATTAGGATTTAAAATAAGGGCAAGTGGAGGATTGGGAACCCCAGCACAGAGAAGATCATCATAGAACTGCTGTCGTTGAACAGCATATACTGGGCGAAATAAAACATGTTCTAGGCTTTCGTCAACTAGGCAATTATTACATAAGTTGAATCTTTTGAGGTAGACATTAGTCGGAATATGACAGTACTTCAGCCTGCCTAGAAGGAAAAGAAATGTCACGATGATCAGGAACTGAGTGATTAAATTCATAATAAAATCTTCCTTTAAGGGAGTTTTCCCATTCTTCCTGCCATACCTGAATAAAATGGGGCCTAATAACAGACAAAGCTTCAGATATAGAAAGATGTACATGTATATTATAAGAAATGTTTCCAAATGACAGTGGTAGTTTAGCAAGGTTATCCGCCTTATCATTGCCCGCTTTGAGTGAGTGCGCAGGAATCCAAGCAAACGAAACATGAATGCCCCGATAAAACAGTTCTCACCATAACGTCACGTCATAACTCAAAGAAGCACTCCGACGAAATAGACACCGACTGTGGTAATGAAGACGTTCAGAGTTTCAATGAAGACGCAGAATCTGTCAGGAGCGAAGATTTGGACTCGGATAATGAAGATTTGGACTCTAGCGCGGATAGTGAAGACATGGCCATGTACACCGCTAGCCCAGAAAAAAACATTGTCAGATGTCTGGAATGACATGGTGAACAGAGTTCTAAGTCATTTTAAAGATGACATTATCGATGCAGGCGGTGATTAGCCTGACAAAGTACAGAACGCTTACAAGGCCCACGTACCAGCTATACGAAAATCCATCCGAAAGGCATATCTACGTCTGCAAAGCAAGTGTCTCGCTTTGGAACAAGATCCCATACATCTACAAATTATGAAAACCAAGTGCAATTTTGAAGAGGTCTTCGACCTTCCATCAGACGAAGCGTTGGGTAACGCTGTACGGGTGAGGAAAGAACTGTTTGACGAAGTTCTACCCTTAGATACCCATTCACGGCAAACGATTTATCACCAGAAGTGGGAATATAACCATTCTGACAGTTAATTAATACGCTACGTTTTATTATGTGAGAACAAGTCAGGAAGCTTCTCCGACCCGGTGTTGTTCAAGTTGAAGCAGAAAATAAAAATTAAGTTAACCATTATTTATGTTTTGTTATTTTATGTATAATGTTGTAGGTTCTCAATCATTTAATTATTTTTTATTTATTTTATTCACCATATATATACAATATAAAGAGTAACAATCAATATAATATAGCACAACTACATGGCGGGATTAAAGTCCCTAGGGACTTGTTCTATCCCGTTGAACAAGAATACAGCTTGGTAAACATTAAATATCATAAGGAAACATCAGTACATAAATACACACATACACACAAACGCGCGCGCGCACACACATACATACATATATGGCGGGTCCAACAATAGATACAAGCATGTATTTACAAAAGGAACAAAAACGCTAACATTTTGACGAAAGCAAAGAAAATTATTAATAATTACTAAGGATTGTATTACTAAGTACAGGTTCAGGTTTATGCTGGAAAGCTGTGAAATAGGATATAGCTTTTCAGTTTTGATTTAAACAGAGATAATGATTTGATAGATTTGAGATAGGTAGATAGTTTATTCCACTCCCGAGAACCTACCACACGAAGAGTTCTTTGGGTAAGTATTGTGGGACTGTAAGGAATGTGAAGGTTTAGACTGTGATCTCTCGTGGGATAGTTGCGCCTATCGGAGATTTTGGTGAAATATTGAAGAAAGTGAAATGTTTTGGGATGTTCGTATATAAGTGTGCCCATGCTACAGCATCATAATGTCCCTACAAAACACCAAAGAATGCACGACAAGCTTAGATAGTACAAACATTTGTCCGACGGGTTCTATTGACACACATGTTTAAAACTAGTATTAAATTAACCGATTATGCATACCTGATGATGGTTTAATAAACCGAAATATAGAAACTAAAATATGCGTGTCTTTCCGTTTATCGAAGTTGTGACTTTGGCCTACTTTGTCAAATTATTCATTGGGAATCACAGTTAGATGCATGGGGGGCATTTTTAATGCGCTAAACCTAATTCTCGTTAAACATAGACGCATAAGACTGATATAAAATTGAACCCTATGATATTGTTACTATATACATTTTTACTATACGCATAGATGAAAAGTCACAAGAAAGTGTTGAATTTTTTTAAAATATCGTTGCTTGTGTACAATGGCCATGGATGATTATGTTTCTCAATGCTTCTGGAATGGGACAACATG
>JAVFBZ010045428.1:0-10455 GCA_032466195.1 Katharina tunicata
TAGATAAATTCTCAGAGACAAGTTTCTGAATCTCGAGTTGTTCTGGATAACCTATAGGCGCATCGCGAGGAAAGGGAAATGTTTTCAAAGATAACCGAAACTGGAGCATAGGTTTCAATTACTGTACTTAAAACAATGTCCTAAATGATGCATTGTGATAGATCTGCTTATATTATAAACTGATACAATCATTTACAGGACATCAGCTTCCAAACTTACTTCATGTACGATAAAATGTATACAGGAAGAATGATTTATTCTTAGTTAAAGTTCTGATACTACATTATACATGTATTTGGTTTACATAAAATCTTTCAGTTTATAATATACTGAATCTAAAGAGCTTATCAGGGTCAATGATCCAGAAGATCTTAATTACCCTTTCAAATACCAGAAACAATGGGCAAAAACAGAAGACATTAAAGCTATAAAGCCTCACACATCTTGCACTTGAAGACCTTTGAAGTTGTTGGAGCCTTGGGGCTGACTGGACACAATCGTTATCAAGTTTCCAAACTACAATCTTCAGTTAATGGTCCACAGAGTCATAGCTTGCAGCCCTCTGGAACACTACACCTTGCATTAAAATACATAATGCAACAGCCTGGTCTAAAATCTGAGGCAAAAATCTACAAGTCAATTCTTCAAAGGGAAAAGGGAAGAAAAACTATCTGATGGATCTTACCGAAATATACTAATAAATTCTTCAAAAGGAATTGGGAACTAACCACAACCAAAAACTGATTGGTCATGCCCAAAATTTAAAGAAAATTCTACACAAAGCGACACAATAATCTGACAAATCATGTACAATTTCTGAGCGATATTCTTCAATTAAGGAAGTGGGAACTAACTGAAAACATAATCTGATGGATAATACCCACATCCACAAGCTGCAAAATTCTTTAAAAGAGTCCTTACTTATGTGACAATAAACTAAAAGTTAAACCATTCATTCTCTTGATACTTTTACATAATGTTTTAAAAAATTACATTCCTAAGCATCAATTAAGTTATGTTTCTAACAAATTGGATTTTGTTTGTTTGTTTGTTTGATTGATTGATTGGTGTTTAACATCGTACTCAAGAGTATTTCACCTATATGAGGACTTATCATTAATTATTAATTTGCGTTGCTGGTGTATGGTGGAAAACCGTGAAGAAACCTTGTAAAAAACACCCAGCAAACTCTGCAGCCACCTGAAAACTTCCCTTATATGTATAAGCTTACCTAAGGTCCACAGAGAGGATCGAACTCTAACAAATTGCAATAATAGAACTTGACTATACAGATGCTGCTGCTGTTCAGATCCTAAATTTGATATAGCTCAATATTTTCAAAACATTTTCTTTTCAGACGTTTTGCCAAAAAAAATTGTACAAACTATTTCCGTTATGCTGGTAATCATCATTGGAATGGTAGAAACGGTCAATACTGGCTGGGACGTTTCTATTCTCAATTTGATGCTCTGAAGTTATGAATTGTAAGGTTTACAGTCAACATCCAATTTCACTCGGAATAATACAAAATAACCTCAAATTAATCTTTATTTCTATTTGTCTTCTACCCATCGAAGAGAGGCTCCAGTCAATTTGCCGTAGAATATGAGATAGGAACCTACAAGACTTATCTAGAAATTGATTACGGTAGTCTTGAAACAATTTCTTACACAAGACGATGAGTAAGTGCTAATACGGCAGACCTGTGTGATCAGCAGCATATATGTACTGCTCATATGTTATGATGATACATAGAAGAACAATCTGATGTGTACAGAATGTATCATTGTATGAAACCTGTATATGCAGGCCAGAAAATGAAGTAAAATGAGAGTCTACCTTAACAAGGCTTTGAGTCTAGTAGCATCTCTTTATCCCGGACAGATAGCTCCTGTCTCTTTATCCCCTCACATATATTTCTCTTTGTTATTTTACAATCACAATCTCATTGTGTCCCACACAACAGCTTTGATTTCAAAAGATGGAGATTTCAAACAGCATCCTATATTAAAGGCTATTCAATTGGAGATTTGATTTGAAAGCCTCTTTGAAGTTCCGATGATCCAACGCATTTCTCTTCAGAACTGTTGCATGACAGCATGGACCCTTCATATTAACAGATGAAACTTTCTACATGTATACATCCTGTGCCAGTGTGATTACTCTTGATAAAAATATATATCATTATATAAAGTAAGCGCCTATTTATACTCATTAAATGTCCATATTTTCAACCAGAAATGAACACAAAAACATTGATCTGCAATAAAGTACACTACATGTACATCTACACAATGTTGTCACAAACGTCTACCCATGATCTTATGGCTGCCCTACAGCATGTAGGCCTATATTAACTTTGAAAGCTTAATGGCTAAATTACAACTGTTTAATATGTCATATTCCAGTTATAATACAACAAAAGATTTCAAAATGTCTTTTAAAACAAGAACTTACAAAGTTTGAAATGACCAATGGACAATAGTACCATAAAAAAACATAACAAGTGTTAACTACCAGTACTTAGTCCAAGTGCTTGGGCACCTTCATGTATCATTACTTTACAAATATAGAGCAGCCCAAAACAATAGGCCTATTAACATATGTTTTTTTTTCATTGTTTAATTCAGATTTGTGTCTTTGCTGGGGTTTTTTTTTTGGTGGTTTTAAGGTTTTTTTTTTTTTTTTCTCTCGCTTGCATAGTGTCACACCCTTGTCATAAACACTTATGGCAGGCATAGCCTATCATTGTTCAATAAGACCAGGCAACAAATCAGTTACTCCTTAGTTCAGAGAACACCAAGGCCCAATACATTCCAATCTGGCACCCCTTTTATCTATCCTCTTAGTAATACACATGAGAAAGCATATTGAATAACAATTGGTCCCAACAAAAGGCAACATTCCATAACTGATAACAGGACAGTAGGGGGCCTATCAGGCTATCAACTTAACTACCGTACATACAATCTTGACACAAACATAATAACAACCCTTACTTCTCTTACAGTTTGTGTGCAGCAGTCTAAAGATAAATAGAGGCTAGGAGGTTTTATGAGCAGTTTAGGTATATTATATATGTTCCAGGTAGATCATGTCGACCCCACAGAAAATATAACGTATAAAGCAGGTAGGCCTATAACATAAGGCTGACATGGATATAATAAAACAAAAAATGACACAGAGGTCTGCATCCATAATTTAAATAAAAGATAAACCGGCAAAGCCGGAGGTCTGTATGAAGTAATACATTACCTGTGTAAACAACTGAGTGACATGGACCGTTCATCACAGACAGCGACAGACGACTGACAACTCCGCCGTGTTCTCCAGGCAGACTGACAGCCAGTACCACAACTAAAAACACACTGTCAAGAGAGAAGTCACGTCCCTGGCCGCCACCTTAAGTACCGCTGTCCTTAGATAAGAAAGCTGCGAGATGGTTTAACCGAATACGTGAATGTCACTAAGCCAATCTCTGTTTGTTTGAAGTCTCTCAAACTGAACGAAATTAACTTCTTCCACACTCCGCAAGCGCCATTTTGAGACATGCAGCCTAGCGTTGTCACGTGATTGTAATGCCCCGTAGGCCGGTTAAGAGGTAATTCATCACAGTTTTTGACAGGTGGCCCGCCTTTTAGAAGTCTTCCTCAATAAGTATCATAGACAGCAGCAAATTACCTTTATAATCATACAACACAGAGGCAAACAAACCTTCAAACTTATTACTCTCGTTCAGCTGCTACAATAACACTCTCGCTGATAGGCCTAAGTATTATTAAAATCCTCTTTACCATGTCGTCCACCAGTCCTGAATAAATATGAAATGTGTAGGCATATAAAGACTTAAGTGGCCAACCCTTCATAATGCGTACATTCTTTTTTAATACCACATAACTCCTTATCTTGTAATTTGTTTAATTTCTCGCCAAACTATAAATACATTCCCGTTTAATTAGACCGAGATGATTAAAAACAATCTAACTCTTATATTGTTTTATTACTGGCGTTTATATAGGCCTACTGTCCCTGGATAACACCTTCTTACTTATTTAGGTACACCATTACAACGTTTAATCTGACGTCGTTTTCAAATCAGAAACATATATCAGAATAGACATTGAAATGATGTACCTAAGTATATAAAGGTAGTGTTATCCAGAAAGTCTAGGAGGCCAATGATCATTTAAATCTCAACTTCTTACTGCCGGTGAAGCAGGAACTACCAACATAAATCTACTAACAGCATAAAAACAAAAAAAGTGAAGAAACACGTATGTAGATGTAGATTAGGCACATGCAGGTGCGTGAAACAGTACGAGAACTCGGGTCTCTGGCAAGCAGGACCAGCGCTCTAACCGACAGATCTACCGTACAGATGCTTACGGTAGAACGAGCTAATTTTTATCCGGGTAAAGGCTGCGAATCTTTCTCTGCGGTATAAGCACTGACACTGAAGTAGCGTATTTTTTATCGGGATTTCTACCGACTTTATATCTCCTTGATGAAACCAATATCGAGCATAGGCTTAACGCATTAGCAAGTACTAGTTTCATATGTATAGCAACATCTTTATTCTTTGGACACAACTTTTTAATATCTTTTCAAACATATAGTTTTCAAGTGGTGAACATAAGTCCTCAATATGTTTCTTGGAATCATTTAATTATTGGTGGGGGAGGCTCAAAATATATATACATGCATAACTAATAGATAACAGAAATCTGCATAGCTAATAGATAACAGAAATCTGCATAGCTAATAGATAACAGAAATCTGCGTGAGTAATATATATACATGCATAGCTAATAGATAACAGAAATCTGCGTGAGTAATATATATACATGCATAGCTAATAGATAACAGAAATCTGTATAGCTAATAGATAACAGAAATCTGCGTGAGTAATATATATACATGCATAGCTAATAGATAACAGGAATCTGCGTGAGTAATATATATACACGCATAGCTAATATAGATAACAGGAATCTGTATAGCTAATAGATAACAGGAATCTGCATAGCTAATAGATAACAGAAATCTGCGTGATTTGGTTGATTGGACTGCATTTCACCTCAAATACAATTCCTCTATTCTTCACTTGTGTGCGTCCTGTTATTGGTCGCTTTCTCTGCAGGGAGTGAGATGTAGCGCTGGGTCAGACGAATGGCATAAATAAATAAATATTCCGCTGTTCCAATATATATGACTGGTTGCTCAGAATGTCCAATTCACTGTATTACATACTAGGCATATATACTATTATTGTGAGTATGTCCAAAACATCACCAATAAAGATGTTAATATGATTTTTCTTCTACTTTCGGGTACTCGTTTCAGTCTATCGATGCTTACAATAGATGATCAGAGGAAAACTTTAACTCTGACTTATAAATAAATAGATAGGCATAAAAACGTAAATTAATTTAGCAAATAGTCGTACATTTAAAACTGTCCCATGGGAGTTTGTTTTCAAAGAATCATCGCTTAAGATATCAAAAGTGGACCTTTATACATGATAGTGTTTTTTTCATTGGAAGCTTATCGGTCACATTTAGATTAAATATATCAGATACAATGAACAGTCTGTGTGTTTGGAGCCCCCTCACTTTTTGAGGGTTGGGGGTTGAGCCCCTCCACTTTTAAGCAGTACGAATATTTTTTGTACTGACACGTAGTGTCTACTTAAAGTTTCGTTTGACAAATAAACTTGGCAGTTCTTATATTACATCGTTTCCGCTGTCCTCCAAGGGTTGGTATGTAGAGTAGTTCGGGACAAAGCTAAATGCCACAACATTTTAACTTGGTTTACACATGAAATGAATAAGAAAACAAGAAAATAGGCTTCGTTGAAGGCGGATGAAGTCATTACCCGAAATCGCTTAGAACGCGTCTTCGACGATCTAGGACCCCAGAGCTTCCGGGGCCTAAGCGGCCCCTGGACCTTCGCCGTTTTTGTCCTGGGATCGTAGACACCCCACTCTTAATATGCTTCCGCTGCCCCTGCCTCTAGATTACTACATTGTAGATATATGATCACAGAGAGACACCTCAGATTCTTTAGTAATTGTTTACATAATTACTAATTAGTACCGTTTTCATTATTCCGGTTTGTCTACTTTTCAATATTTTATAATTAATTTCTCTTCAATATTGGGTATGATGCTGTAAAATTCTCTACACATCAAAAATAAGTATATAGCTATAAATTAGTTTGAAAGAATTGAACGGATGTTTATGATAAGCTAAATATTCCTATATAATAAAGTTTTGTAGGGTGTTCTGGACTCCATTATATAGCTGTTAGAGTATAAGGCTGGTTTTTCAGAACGTCCTATTCATTTTATTTAAATATGCTATAATGAATATTATAAGCAAGCCAACACCGATTGATGTTGACACATGACGAGTATAAGGTGGTATAACTATAACAGAAGCCGGTTTTGGCCTGTTTTGCCTACAATATAATGTGACTTTAATAGGGTTACTGTCCGCCTTATCTCATTATCAGGAGGCCTTTACTCACCTGAGAACAAACACTCTGTCTACATGGGTGATTTAAAACAGCCTCTGATAACACATATCAGAATTACCACTGATAGCATAGTAGGCCTATAATATAGTATAATCTGAACAATCGACAGAAAGAAACAAAGAAGTTTTAACCAATATTTCGATCTATTTAGCCAAACTTGTTGAGAAAAAAAGTTCCTTACTGGTGAATGTGATTTGTTGATTTTTGTTAAGGAGAAGTCTCTTGCTATATATTAATCATTTTATGGCTTCCATTCGAGGAAAAATTAACTTTGACACATACCAGTACAACCACCTGTTTGAACCTTGAGGTGTACCAAGAGTAGAAGGTTTACAACGATGGGATTTGCTATAGTCTATATTGGTTATCCTATAAGATAATAAAGTGTCTGACTACAAGATAAGAGATGTTATTCGTTGGTCGCTCTTAGACGCAATGTCAAGGATACAATTACATTGTGTGTATTTATGAATGAATGGGGAATCGTACAATCACACGATTTACTAGTCTTCTATCTCTTCTAGATACCTGTTATCTTTAATAAGTACACAATACATGACGATATCATAGATATGAGATAAAATCAATTTGAAGGGATGGACAAACACAACTGGAAATGAGTTGTTAAAAAATAAAACCACGCAGGATAAAACGAACACCGCTACAAAAAAGCAATATATTGTACAGCGGTTTAAAGTTATACGTTTGAACAGTCTCAGATGTCCCCCATGCATGGTATATATGTGCGTGCTCTGTCATTCGTAAAAATTGCACGATACCAAATCTGTTCATATTTAGATTACGTATTTTGGTTTATCCCGCTGTTTCAACATAACGTGTCTAATTAATATGCCAGATGGCGCTGGACGTGCGTGATAGAATTTCATGGTGCATAAACTAAACAGAAAAAAGATAAAAGGATTTTTCAAATGGCTAATATCCGCTTACGTTTCTGGACCCCACTGTGGCTCCTCACGATTTATCCATTACTTTGGGCTACTGCTACAAGGGCTTACCAGCTTAGTTTTCTTTGAGGGTTCTGTAACAACTACAAGCACTGAACAAACGAAATAAATGTTCCCTATCTAATTTGCAGACAGAAAACTATTTGAAAACTAAGATAGATGTGGAGAAAATAGTGAAGTGGACATTATAGTTTTGCTATACGGTTCACCAGAGCTAAAACAATCCTAAACCTGTGATATCACTCTAGCAGTATGTGGCTTTATTTCTTCTTCAAAGCGGTTTACTTAGCTTGCAGGGTTGAATCTTGCCTGGACCAACTGGAATCGAACTGCCTTCACCATTTAACTGTTCTGTTTCTTGTTTATGATAATTTGTATATATGTTTACTTCTTAGTTTACTTGCCTTTGGCATCGATTAAAATCATGATTTGACATGTGCAATTATTACTCCTATTATTATATTTATTATAATTAACATTATGATTATTACTAGTTGTTTAAAACGATTAATTTTAAATTATCAACTATTTTAGAAAGCTTAATGTGTACCGTATTCAGAAATAAAGATGTTTTAAAAAACAGTATTGCACAATGGCCTTCATATATAGTCCAAAGAAGGAGAAAATGGATAATTGATGTTATTAATGTGAATTTGGAAAGGAGTGTAAATCAGTGTTATCCTGGTCTTTCCAATGACTGCTTTCCTGGCTGGGCGCGAGTTGAATCCGGTTATTTCATTTGCACATTTGGACTGGCACTCTGTCAGGTACATGTGATACACTTCTAAGTACCAATAAAACAGTTTTAATAAAAATAGAAAAGCATATAGCTTTAAAAAAAAAACAAGTATGAATCTTTCCTGGATATGTGGCAACAATGGCTAATAATAATAATAATAATGTAACATGCCGTGCTTTTCAAAAGTTACATTAGAATATACCTAAATATTCCAGGTAGGAACACATGCGTTTGTATAATATATTTTGTAATAGATAAGCATTGTCTAGTGATCATCGATGTAGTGTGAACATAATACTGTGGAAATAAAAAAAAAATTAAAAAAAATCTTTGAGAGGAGGTTAGAAGTTGGGAAAACATAATAAGCTATTATAAGATTGCATCAACTCCAAAGAACAAAATGAGTCGAAATATAGCAAGAGACGAGTTATGAATCTCTTTAAAAAAAAATGTGTCATGATACTGATCTCAACGGGCTTATAACTCGTTTTTTAGTTCTTATTATTCTTGTAATCATGTAATTTCAAAACCTTGCTTTACTTAAAACCCTTTCCTCCTGTTAAAATTACTCTGTCCAATCATATACTTTTTTTGCTTTTTTTAATATTTTTTAATACATTTTTCTCAATATTTAGTATGTCACTTTCAGAAGATAAATTAAATGAAGTCGAAATATCGTGAAATGAAAAAAAAATTAATCCATTCGGAGATTCCTTACTGATTTGCAAGTTGTGTGAAACTGAATCATATCCAAACTCCTTATTGTAACGACTGTGATTTTTGTACGTATTTGCTCATTGAATAAAACGTTTATAATGCATTTGTATTAAGAAAAAATAAAAAATAAAAAATAATAAAATAAAATAAAACAGTCTTAAGCCATTTAACTTTCTCTCCTGTCCACAGCTAAAGTGGCCCACACGAAAGTGGTCCTGTAGACCATACATCTGTGTGCTATAGTGAATAAACATTCACAAACGAAATTGCTCAACAAAATCTCTCTAATGAGAAAATTCTGTTTTTGCGTTCTGGAAAGCAACATAATTGTTAATTATGGATAAATTACATATAAACACACATTAAAGGGATTCAATCCACTACACGAACAAATCCATTCTAAAACAAAGAATCAAATCATTCACCATCCTTTCACTCTAAGTTATTGACTGGTAATATAGTTGTGCGACTGAGATAAATTATTCCTGCGTGCAGTTTGCGAATCGGATTTACAACTGACTTGGTAGTACTATATGCTTCACGATTTAATATGTTTATTTCTGCCTTTAACGACTTCAAATTGAATCGGACCTGAGACAAATGTTTGTTCCTGTATTTAATTTTAAATCAGTTGGTAGAAAAATTTAGACGATTCATTCCCCAGCGTTGTTTGTTGTTGCGGAAACAGTACAACGACATCTGCAAAGATTTCTTGTCGTTTCCTATATATATTATGTCTGATGGGATAAACTTCGCTATACATAAAAATAGATAACTGAAAATAAGCTTCAAAGAATCAAAATGATCTTTTTCATATGAAAGTATACATATGTCAAAGTGTTCCAGATTGTTCTACATTCTCTGTCGGTCATAAAAAGGCAGATTGTGCAGGAATTGTGAAAACATATATATACACATATTTATCTTAACAATTTACCTGTTACATGTATTGCCTTTTCTCGAGATGCGCCTTACGGTTATCCAGAACAACTCGAGATCCAGGACTATCTAGAAACTTGTAGAAAATGTATCGACTTTATTTAGTCGATATCCCTGTGCCAGAGTGATTACCCTTGACAAAAATATATATAAGTTGAAATTAAACTGAACATTACCAGAGGCTTTACAGGTACCACGCATAGGGCAGGCCTTTGTGTTAATACACTAACCAGGGACACTGTCTAGACCTTTACGTTAATACATTAACCAGGGACACTGTCTAGACCTTTATGTTGATACATTAACCAGGGACACTGTCTAGACCTTTATGTTGATGCATTAACCAGGACACTGTCTAGACCTTTGTGTTGATACATTAACCAGGGACACCGTCTAGACCTTTATGTTGATACATTAACCAAGGACACCGTCTAGACCTTTGTGTTAATACATTAACCAGGGACACTGTCTAGACCTTTATGTTGATACATTAACCAGGGACACCGTCTAGACCTTTATGTTGATACATTAACCAGGGACACTGTCTAGACCTTTAT
>JAVFBZ010045461.1:0-10452 GCA_032466195.1 Katharina tunicata
TGCATATATGCAACAAGGGGTGCTACGGGGTTTTAACAATCCAACGCCATCATGTTAAGGTTCATTCTCACTATGCGGTTTGTAGTAACGACATTAGGGGATTCCCCATATTCGCAGCCGTTTGATTGGTGCATGGAGATTTTTCGGGACAAATCTCGACCAATCAAAGCACTGTAAATGAGGGAAATCCCCTAAAGTCGGTACTACAAATCGCATCGTGAGAATGCACCTTTAGTGAAAACTTCCACTTTACACAAGAGTAATTTGACAGAAGCTTCCTTTGTCCTGGGGCTTTCTGAGCCAAAGGGCATTAAAAAGTCGATGTGTTTGTGGCGTGCTGCTTGGCTGCCTGTTAATGTCCTGTGTTTTCTTGTGTGGTGTCTTCGTCGTTGGGAGTTGTTTCCTTCACCCATCGGTCTGCATGGTACGCCGTAATATGATTGAAATTACCTTATAACGTAAAGCCCCAATAGAACAAACCTAATGATATCCAGGTAATACAATCTTATTTCCGTTTTCGTTCTTTCCACATGCATTATAATATTTGGCTTTAATTTCTAGAAGCTTGTGATTTGAAACAGAGTTAGAAGTTTATTAAAATACTATTTCCATCCATGGATTCTGTCTTGCGACAAAAAAGTTTTTAGCTTCCTATCTTTTTATCGACGCATATGTAACTTTTGTGGAAACTTTGAAGGTGGGATATATCGTATGCTAGTGGTATGGTCAAATATAATGGAGAGTTTGGCTGATGTAATTTTTTTGTATCCCTTGGCTTTAGACTCGTTCAAATGGACTCAAATGGACCTTAAGTTCCTTTGAAGATCCGATTGGGACAGGAAGTGACCCGGATGAAAGTGTTAGAGAATCGAAGAGTATGAGTGACATACAAAGACGGGGCAATGTACGAGTCTGGTGCTGTTATTGTCACTCTTTCTTTGGGTGTTCTGAAGGCTGACGTTGTTAACTTTGTTCCCAACTTACCCCAAAGAAAGAGACTAGCGATTCAAAGATTAGGTAGGAATTCAACTCCGATTTTCAATACCTTTTTACACGTAAAAAATCACGCAAAGCCAGATTGCAACGATCTACTTTCGTTTACTTTTCCAAAGGCCAAAATGGGTTTAGAACTCATGAATTATCATGAATTATCTAAATTAAACGCAATCAAAATGCACTTGATAAATCGTATAACAGCAACCTAACACTGGTGTACACTGTCTCCTGATCTAAACGTGGATAAGTGAATTCGCGGTAATGTCTAAAATAAAGATATTTGAACGACAGATTAGGTTGGTATAGTATCACAGGAAAAGGCGATTTATTTTTTGTCAACGATAATTATTTCCAGGAAATCTACCTTTTTAAAGATACTATACCGCAGAATTTCGGCCAAAAATCGACTAAAACGAATTAAAACGGAGTTCCTATATTTTTCTAGTATGGCCCAAAGTATAAACTTTCAGAAAATATCAAACTCGAGAATGCCGTATTACCATATTAAAATAATAATAAAGTTTGTCAAATCTATAACCCGACCAGAATTATAGATTTTGCATCCTTTATTATTATTTTAATACGGTATATTGCACATTCTCGAGGTTGATATTTTCGAAAACTTTGAGCCATACTAGAAAAATATAGAAAACCCGGTTTAACGTGAAGCCTAATATTGTTTGGAAAAAGTGAAGTTTTCATTTTTGACATTTTTGCCGATTTAAATTATTTATCGATCAATTTTCATCGCTTTACAGGGTTTGCAACGGTTAATAAAGTAGTATTGGAATTCGATCGGATATTTTGGCCACGAGAAAACGTCGATTTGCGGTTGCATTGGACAACACTACAGACAGAGGAAAGCTGACCATATTCGACAACTTTCGACCTTTATTAAGCATTTCTATCCTAATAACCTACGTTGTTGGGTATTTTGGGGAGCTGAGTGAACGAATGAGTAACAGCCAACTTCAAGGGTTAGGTAAAGTAAAAACACCATTGTTAAACATTCATGGCTGGTAGGGTGATGTTGGACTTGTACTCTTGTGCGATAGACCGGAAACTTAGCCCATGCAAGATATCACTATTAGATTAGCTATGGAAGCTCATTGGAAGCTCTGTGGAAGCTCATCGACGTCGACAACTCGAGATCCAAAAAAATCTCGACTTGTCGAGTTGTCGACGTCGACACCTCGATGGCCGCAATGAGCTTCCCTAATTAGCTGTGGTAACTTGACACTGCGCGGCTAAAAGGCACATTACCTCTGGGCTTCTTAAGTACGTAGGACATCATCGCCGCAATCTTGAAATCACGAGGTCGCAGCAACCATCGGTGTCCGTCAGAACATAAACAATAGTCAAAATATCAATCGTGCAATGTTTTGTGGCGATCTGATTGAAATCGACAAAAGCCTTAGCACTATTTGTTTTGACAGAGGCTATAATGCTAAGATCCTAGATAGAAATAGAGATTATCAAAAGAAGTTATGTCTCCATCTAACCGCCAACCTAACCTTCTACAAAGTCATTATATGAAGAAACAATCAGACAACAAAATAACATAACGCCCGACATAATTATGCCTTGTTCCTTAAAGGCCTTGTCCTTACCATTAGGCCAAACAAAATCGATATGTTCTATGGCATTAGTATTGTTCAGAAAGAATACTTTTGATTTTGAAGCATGTTATATTTCTTTTTGATATAAATTACCTCTTCAGCAATAGACTAAAGTTGCCTCCGACCATTTTAATGTTTTAACATCGTTCTGAATTAACTTAGTCCTGACTTTCCTCTTTGCACAGCGTTGCGCAGATTACGGAGTATATTTGGGCGTATAACGGAAAACTTGACTGTGACAGGGATGTCTCGAACACGCGGGTTGGCTGATCCCGCAGGGGATGTTACTCCTATCCAGCAGTCGGTAAGTGAATCACGTCTAATCAGATAGATTCCCATCACATCATGCACACAGGACATCCAACTGTTCTTGAGTCATCGATTACTTTAGCCCTGTCATATATTTTCTTCGTTCACGTACAATCCTCGGGTGTAACACACCACTCAGAAATCTTCGAATGTAATGCGCACATCATCGAGGACGTGATACGATCATCACCATTTTGACAGGAACGTTTTCACAGCGTGTGGATCAAACTGCCAATGTAGACGGATCTCACAGTTTCCATTTGTTACATTCAGAACATACCTTAAGCCATATGAAATTCGCTAAATTATCCTATGTTTTCTTACGCGTTCATTGGTCTATACGGCGGTAAATAGAACAAAATGCAATATTTTCACGCATATTCATACCCCTGTCACGGCCAAGCTTAGTGATGACAGTGAAATAACGAGAAATCACGCCAGGTTTTGCCGATTGGTAACACGCCGTTCGTCACGTTTTCGTTTTTGACATATTTGACATACTTGCGTCCCCCTAGTTACCCGGCACTGGGACACGGAAATACGGAGAAAGTCTCAAAATATTTCCTTTTGTGGTTAGACCGAAGCTTCCCTTTATGTGTCTGGCAGTGTCTCTGAACATTTTGGGTATATATTTTTTTCGGAGATTTTTTTCACATGGTAAGCATCCAACGCAATGGTCACTCATTTAACACACAGTATCCCGAGTAACATATGAATTCTTATTCAAACTTTCAAACGTCGAGTGGAATTATTCACACGAGTTCACCCGAAACTGGTAAGGCCAAAGGAAAACGCGCGAATGCAACATCGATTACATGTTAAATAGCAGGCACCCACAAGAATGATTGGGACACTGTTGGTGAAGCCTCTCCGCCTCTGTTCTTCGCGGGGGAACATTATACACGGACAAGAGAGTATGGCTCCGTGAACACAGCTTTCGACACTGGAAGACGAGCCGCAGATCAAGTCATAGCATATCTTCATAACGCATCTTTTAGTGATTCAACATCAATATCTCACTCAAAGTTGGTTATTATACTCTCTGTGATAAGTTTGGCTTTGCAGAGGATATCTATGACGTGTACTCGGGTAGTGTTATTATATATAACGGAGCTTAATAATAGATCCAGCACCAGAAAATAAAGCTAACACGGAACACATGCGGTGGTGACTCGAAATCACTGAAATTATGAAGACAGGATCGAAGGTATCATGATTTAGCTTGTGTATGCTCTGCGGATGTTAGTTTTATGTAGGCCTAAACTGAATACAATTTACTTCCTGCCAACAATGCACATGCGTCGTTACTTCACAACCAGTGGATGAATTAACAGATGATGGAGTTATGACCATCATCCTTGTAGAAAAAACGATAAAAATAAATCAATTATATCGCCTTCGTGGCGTATCTTTTTTGTAAGTTAATATTATGAAATATTTTGTTGTTATTTAGAAAGCGACCGTTAGCAATACTTTATTTTGTTTTCTTTAGGACAACACTCTCCGAGACTGAACAGATTCTAGTTTAAACAATTTTGCAGTATGAGGGAATCAAACCCGATCCTCAGAGTCGCCAATAGTAAAGATTGGCCGTCTGGCACTTACTGCTGGCAATTTGGGGCCTGACTCAGAGGGTCTTCGGTTCCATATCCGCACGGACGTCAGTCTGAAAAGAATTTCTGAAAAAGAATTTGTTCAGTCCCGGAGAGTGTTGTCCCAAAAAAACGAAAATACTGTAACCGAAAAATAGTGCCTGTGTTATGGTGAACAGGAGACAGATAAGGTATTCCGTAATTTTTGAAGATCGTTAAGAATCAAATGTGTTGCATTACGCAAAATGAACTTGAACAAAAACTCTACCAAACAATGTAAAATACATTTCTCTGCATAATTAAATATTTTGTGTTTATTTCTCAACAACTTACTGTTGGCGTTTCCAATATTTGTAATCGTCCGGCTAACTTTCAATATTTTTTCGACATGGAAATGGTGCATAAAAGACTGTTAAGGCCGTATAACTTATCAACTTTTACCTTTCTCAGGGTGAACATTTTTGTTTTCTTTTTTCCACCCAGTCAGACACCCTTCAAACGGCAAGTAAATAATTTTAGTTGAAGTCGCCATCTTCCGGTGACGTAAATTTGGCTTGTAGCTTTTCTCTCTGACACCTTAGTACGCTAAATGGTGGCACTTGTAAGTTACGGGCCCGATTCATACCACACGGAAACCACCGAACCAAATTTGGAGAAGTTCGGGTAGTTTTTCAAAGTGAAAACCACAAGATGTCTGCGATCCGAGAAATATTAGAGATCGATATATATTATTAAATTTGGCATTTTTTACATTATTTTAAAAAAGACAAACGATCGTAGAAAATATCTGAATGGTGGGTTAGAAAGCAAATGATCTTTATTTTATTAACCAATTGTCGTTCGACTTCCGTAAGCCCATCACTTTAAACTACAACCAGATTTATTGAGAAGATAAATTAAAAAAACATATATATAAGGGTTTTTTTACATTTAAGGTCTCTGGAGTTTCTCAAACATTAACTTATTGATAAACAGATAGCCTTCTCGAATTTCCTTCCTTCTCCATGATGGACTTCCATTACCCACCCAATATCCATCCGGCAGCATTTATCTATTATATCTGTTCAAATGTTTCTTTGATTGGGGGTTTAAACATGGTTAAAATACGATGTCAGTATTAAGCATTATCTGGCACATATCCACGTAGTTTTGCACCACCTCTCTGGCCAGTAAGGCCGCCACCGTGGAGTTAAAGCTAAAGCTGCAGGCGTCAAATTGGCAATCACGGTAATAATTGAGACTGTTCAGACGCCTGTCTTGTATACAGCTCCGTAACGGCCCAGTTCCGTCTATCAGCAGACCACAGTAATTATTCTGAGTAACGTCGATTGGTTCACAGCAAGGAATATTTGTTCGAGCAGCCGGCCACCTAGCGGAAGAAATAAAACTTAAATGTTACGTTTTCATGTGACTTTCATTAGAACGAAATGTTACAAATTAAGTGATTCTCTGCAGAAAGGCAGCTTATAACAGATTTAAAAGTGCCCACCTATGTATGTCGATTTTTTTATTCTAGCTTGTTAAAGTCACATTTATAGCTATCGAGTGTATGGTGAACATGTTATTCCATATAGCCGGTACATCTATACAATGTCAATTTTTTAAAAACGATTTCTTAAAAATTACAACCCAGAATAATGAAACACTGTATACACCGTCAAATGTTTAATGTAGCTGATTTTTTGCAAATATTTATTGAGTAAAACTATTCCAGACACACCGACTGGCTTCATTTTTAACTGCCCCTATTAAGTAAGAGTTTACTTTTAAAGGTTCAAACTTTCGTCGTGTATCGTGAGTTTATAACGCTTGACTATAACCTACGCAAAGTTCATTTGATTCTGAGAGGCGCTGTGATGAGGTCAATCTGCAGCTCTTTGCAAACTATTAATTTCTTAACTTGGCTTCAATGTATCATTTCAGTAGAATCTGAGTTTCTCTAAATTCTCTTTTGACTTTAATTAATATTTTTTTGTTTTAATATATGCGTGTAATGAACTTAACAGGTTTAACAATTTTGCAATAGATTTGTATTTCCCCGAGTTTCCTTAAGTAGCCCGTGTTCTGTTCAGGTATTTATCACGTATACGTTATCTGTATTTCAGTCGTGATTTACCGCACAATGGCCGCGTAACAAGATTGGTCTTTCCTCCTTTTTCGGTTCAATGTAAAGGTGCATGTAGTAAAAATGAAATATCCTTGTAATTTTGATACGCCAGGCTTTGTTAAATCACTGCACAAACCATACTACCAAAAAGCTGACAACTTTTTGAGGCACAAACATGCGCAAATCACTCAGTAAGCTATAAATATATACATGTTTGTGGTTGTTTAAAGTAACATACGCACTCAAAAGTTCTGAATTTTGCACTTTCACAGAATCTCATGAAAAATTGATATTAGTTAGAGGCTTTCCAATAATTCCAACATCAAATTTGTAGGTTGAAGGAGTTTTATAATTACTAAAAAACTAAAAACTGCATTTTCTGTCAGAATATTATAATGTGGATATGTCAATCAGCTGTCATAACTGAGCCACCCTAAGATGTACCGACCCTACACCAAATCAAACGTTAATTAACCCCGCCCCCATCTACTATTCAAAATCTTATCTCTTTCCATATTAGGTCATGAACCCGGCGAGATCAAAAGCTTTACTTGAGGAATATGAGGAAAAATGGCCGACCTTCCTTAAGCTGAATTCGAATTATTGCATGATTTCTCCTGGCTATTACTAGCCACGAACCAACTTAGTAATTTTCATATCAAAATAATTGTTTTAGTTTATGCCCAAACTTCAAAGTTGGTTAAAATCAAAGCAATCAGAATTTGTTGTTAAACCCTATTTATGAGTGCTTATGTTACTTTAAAACACAACAATGCACTAAAGTTAACTCACTGAATAGGTATATCCCGCAGATCGGGAAAGTCTGGGTCAACTCCGGCAGGCCTATCGGTGTTCGTGGTGAAACTTGTCACGTTACATAACCCATCAAATGCCCGGAAGTGACGCGAAGCCAGAGGGTAGCAGATGCGCGCCAAACTTCCACCATTGAAACAAGCGCGCAGGCCCCACACTGTGTTTATGCAGATGAAGTTGTTCCGGAATTGGTAGACTCTGAAGGAATCAGTGACGAAAGGAAGCCTTCTCACTGGAATCGTTCGTCCATTTATCTGTTGGCGAGAAAAAATACATAGAAAACAAAGCTGCTTTCAAACTCGTTCTTATTTTTTGTCCTCGTATTTATTGTTTTTCTTAAATTTAGACAGCGACACATTCTTCATCATATCACAAAGATTACAATTATTAAGTCCCCTTCCATGTATATTATGAGCAGAATTAATCAATGTTCATTTATACCTAACCAGTCCGCCAAACTACAACAAAGTAATCAACTTTGTAAGACAATGAAATTATTTTCTATAATTTTTTGTACACACTACAGATATATGATTTACATTAATTCGTTGATAGTTATTTTCCCACAAGAAGACGGCTTTAAGCAATTAAACAAAAAGTTCTCCATTCACAAGTAATTTTCCATCTTTGAATATCTATTGATTTACTTCAGAACACACGAAAGTCCAGAAAATATCAAAGGATAAATAATGAAACACCAACTAAGAATGAGATTTACCGCTACCTGTACACTTCGACCTTGACCCAAGGTCACTGAGTATCCGAAAATAAAGACCGTGACTGAATCCATGTATGTGACTGAGTTCAGTCCATATCGGTAAACATTATTGCCGTAGACCGAGAGGCGGGGCGTGTCACAACAGTTCCCGGCCATCAAGTAGGTACCCTCCCCCATGAAATCGAACCTACGACCATCGAAGGACAAATAATGAGGATCTCCACTGGCCTGGCAGCAGATTTCGTCATCAGTGTATGGACTACCTAAAGAAAAGAGTACCCATATAGCGATGTGATATTATTTTATTAGCATTATAATTATTTTATTTTGCAAATCCTCAGAGACACAAAGACCCATTCAAAGTATAACACATTACACAATTATTTTCGATTTGTATGGTGTTTAATATCCCACAGAAGTATATTTTACTTTTATAAAGACAGTTGACACTGTAAAATGATATAGAAGATCATCTTTCAAACATATTTTGAAAATACTGTTGTATCTTGAGGCAAGTTGTTGACAAACACCACGATACAAGGTTCGCAAGAAAGACAAGTGTGTAAACAGTTAAAGGAACATTCAAACATTGAAACACAATTTTGAGAAAATCCTTTGTGACCCTAACAAAGTCTTGTGTATATGATTCTCCCTTGTTTTTGGTCTATTTTTGTTTTAATATTATAAAGGAGTCGGTCATCAATATTCCCACACCAACAACATTAGCTTAGCCAACATGCAGGGAGAAAAACGTTTGGGAAGCGACGACAAGACAAGGTGTTTTCTACCTGAATTTTGTTCGTGAGTTTTAAATCATGAGGATGAACTGAAGAAAAAGCCCCTCATTCCGCCCGTAATTTATAATAGCTCCATTATTGACTGATATTGTTTAGTGATCGGTCGGTATTGACTCCAGTGTATTGACTGGCCAGCATATCGCCACCTGGACAGAGTTATCGGACTTATCTATGTATGGCTGTTGTACAAAGTCTATAGCTGATTAGATGGTACTGCTTCAAGATTTGGTTTATTTTTTCTGCCTTTTACAGACTTCAAAGTGAATCGGTCCTGGGATAACTTTTTTCTCTGTCTAATTTTAAATAAATTTGTGTAAGAATCTTAACGATTCATTCGCCAGCGCACTTTTTTGCGGAAACAGTAGTACTACGACAACAAGAAGGAGGATAACTTGTCGTTACATCAGAATGTTTTGACGTCATACGAAGAAGTATTTTGCTTATCAGCTGTAGGCCTACTAGTGCTCTTTTACAAGCAATAATAGAAACCTAGCAACAAAAATTAAGTTCGATTTTACCGATTATCTTGACGAGGACACCATTGTATGTAGGTTGCCCCACGACAGTACTATAATGTTTCACTATTGAACTGAAGACAGAGAACAATAGAAATCATCTACTCAGTTAAACCATTCGTGAATTTTCAAATCCATTCAAAGCAAATTAATGGATGGAATAACATCTTACATGATGACAAGAAAATGTTGAGATGTGTCTTTTGTCACATTAATTATTACATAGAGAATAAGAGAATCTCCGAACAAGGAAGTACGGGTGGTTGAAAAGAAGCTTCCTGTGCCCTGGTGCTCTCCGGGGTAAGGGGCATTATTGGTAAACAGTATTGTTGGGGTGTCCTGTTTTTCGTTCTGTGAATGTTCTGTGGTGCCGTCTGTCTATGGGTGTCGCCCAAGGTGCTGTCCGTCACCCGTTGGGCTGGCAAGCCGTCATATGAGTGAAATCACCGTAAGTACGGCTTAAAACCCCAATCAAACAAACTATGCGACACGAACAACGAAGTCATTTCTAGGATTTTTTTTTTATTCTATATTACTCAAAACTGATCTGTGGAACTACTGGCTTATTTATGCATGCCGTGCACACCAATAACCAAGATGCTAAAGTTGAAATTAGTGCAAATGTCGTAAGTACTTACTTTCATCTATGACAACAGTGGCTGAAATGTTGAAGAAAATAATCAATTTAAAGCTTATTCTACAATGGCATTAATTTGTTTCAGATCTAACTTTATTTTATTATATCTAATTATTATCTCTAACTTAACTCAACAATGCATGGCATTATTTTTTTATCTAACTCAAAATTACAGAAATAAATTTTACAGTGTGTGGGCCCACTCGTTAGAAGAGAAATTGATATTAGAATTCTAATAAGATAAAGAATATTTAAATCTTCCCCTTTTCATGTCCCTTAACTGCCCTCATCTTCATTTGGTAGACTATTGGGTTTACTACTAACTCTAAGGGATACATTTTTCAGGTTG
>JAVFBZ010045483.1:0-10452 GCA_032466195.1 Katharina tunicata
TGACAGGTGGGGTTTTATTCAACCTGTCTCAAGCAACTTTTACCTGTCCGCGACAGGTGGACACATGAACTTTTCGAACCCTGTACCATGTTAAATTTATGTTGTCTACCTGCAGGTTTTATTGAGATGTACCTACCTGGTATGAAGTACCATTCTACCCAGAATTCTACCCAACTGGCAGCGGCTGCTATCTTGTATTCTCTGCTGTGGTTGAGCAAAAAGGACTCTATGGAGAGTGTTTTAGGGTTGGTTATGGCTGTGACGAAATACTCGGACCAGTGAAAGAAACTCAATAGAGTCACATACCAGCCAAAGTTCACGAATGTGGTATTTGATACGCTGCACATAATTCCTAAACCAAAGGCCAGCCCCAGTCCTCCTGCTCTGACGGCCACCTTCAACAAAAGAGAAAATGGGATCAGGATAGAAGATAAAACTGACACAGTTTAGCTACTTTTTAGATATAACGGCGTGCCAGCTCAATTGGTTAAAACAATGCTGGCAACATGCAAGACAGGACAAAACATGTAACATAAACAAAACAGGACACCACAACAAATCAGCATCCTGTGCCCCGTAGCTCAGAGAACACCAGGGCACAGGAGGATCCCACCCAACCACCCCCTAGAGAGGTTGATGTCAAAATTTGACATTTGAATTTGTTTGTTTTAAAAAAATGACATGATTTTGCACACAAAACAAACAGAAGTTTGTTTAATTCGGGTTTAACCTCGTACTAAAGGTTATTTCACTTATATGATAGCCACGCATGTCAGCCCAATTGGTGAAGGAAACCACTGTAAATGACACTGGCAACATGCCAGGCAGGAAATAACATTACCATAACATTAACAGAAGTTTAACCACCCTGCCAACTCTGCAGCCACCGGAAAACTTCCTTCTTATATCTAGGGTCCTCAGGGGTGACAAAGTTATACGAGCCAGACCCGAAATGTTTTATTCCTAACATCTGACCTTTAACTGTGACCCTGACATTCATTTAGCCTGGCGCCACTGTAATGCATGCGATGCATTGTCTTCGTAAGGTGCATGATCAGTTGCACCAAATTATTTGAAAATCCCATAATGCATAATGAATTGATATTTGCATATAACTGTCAAATGGTTAAGGTTAACGTATATGTAGGTCCAGCTCGACTTAAACTTGTGCAGCTTGTGCCCAAAAGCAAGATTTGAAGGTTAAACAAAGTGTTTGAAGTTAGCTAATTGGTAAAAGTCAAAATTTAGCCTTTTTTAAATAATCTTAGTATAAAAATTGTGGGTTGGTAGAATAAAACTTTATTCACTCACGCGTAGGCCAGACATGCACCTCTTGTTGTTGTTATGCAATGTTCTCGAAAAAGTGCCTTGTGAAATTTGATGTTGATTTAATTGGCTTTGTGCGAAACAGCGTAGCTCATTCGAGCTACACCCCATAGCTAGATCGAGCTACTCTCCCCCAACCTGATTGTAGTGAGTTATTGGCGACCACACGCAAGAAACAAGTGTCTGTGGCTTTTGCCCAACAGAAATAAATCAAAAACTATCGCCTGAGCTCCCCGGACTATGAGCAGCGTCGTTTTGTTGACAGTTTACCTGGTGGAGTTTTTCTTTCGGCGAGTACACTCCCAATAGAATCGCATTTTGAACGATTCCATAACACACAATTATGGAAGCCCAGAAGTCACCCCAGAGGTTTTCAAACGGCCTTCCCAAATATGAAGAAACTGGAAAGACACAGACTGCTGCACCACTCAGAAAGCTCCACAAGCTACACCGTCCTTCACTTGTTAACACAAGCAAACTGTTAGCCATTTTGAAACATTCCCGCTTTTCCCTCCTCCGCACAAAAGAGTTACATATGGAAGTATTAAAATGACAAACTTACTACATTTACGCACTGGACTTTCAAATGAAAAGAAATTATGTCTTGCATTATAACACAGATTATAGAGTTGGTCCGACACTTTTCAAACTGATCCTTGAGGCTAACAAAAACTAACCATAAATCTATCCTATGACTAAACCTAACCCTTACTCTAAAACTAACTTGAACCCTAACCCTAAAATGTATAAATGCAGGTATCAGGTGATGGGATCAATTCTACAATTAAACCGCTTAATACTCGCTTTCAACGATCAGGTTTACAAACTCGTTAACCAATCAAAGATGAACTTATTTGCATAAATATATATGTCACACTCAGTGGCAGAGGAAGTATAGGCTTGGAGCTGCTTAATAAGGGTTTGAACGGGGGATATACATCTTACTTATGGTTATTTCACTTATATGATGGTGTGCCAGCTCAATATGTGAAAGAAACCACCCTTAACAAGAGTGACAACAAGCAGGGACGCCACAGAACAAGGGCATTCCATATTCAGGACGCCTTAACAAATCAGCTTCCAGAGGCTGGTTGTTCAAAAGTGTATTAACTTTAGGCTAAACTATTGATGTATGACGTTGCATCACAACATAGTTTCTCAGTTACGCTGTTCATTTAAGCCTGGTTTTACTTTTGAACAACCCATCTTAATTAATTGCATAAATCATATAAGTGAAATAAATTGGTGGCAGAGGAAGTATAGGTTTGAAGCTGCTCAATAAGGGTTTGAGCGGGGATATAGGCTACATGTTAGGCCTACTTACCGTAAGGTTATTTCACTCATATGATGGTGTGCTACCCCATTAGGTGAAATAAACCACCCTTAACAAGAGTGACAACAAGCAGGGATGTCACAGAACAAGGGCATTACATATTCAGGACGCCTTAACAAATCAGCTTGAACTTGTTGTATGACATTGCGTCACAACATAGTTTCTATGTTACGCGGTTCATCTAAGCCTGGTTTAACTTTCAGATGCATAAATCATATAAGTGAAATAATCTTAAGTTCAGCGTAAAACCTCAATCAAACAATCTTTTTGAGCAAGTGGAGAATTGTATTCCCTCAGAAGGTTGGGTTGTTCCGGAAGATAATCCTGGATTAATTTTGTCGGTAACGTCACAAAGAAAGTTTATTATGACCCTGCGTTGCTCAACAATGGTTTAAAGTTCCCACTGCTTTGAGCAACCTGACCCTGCAGTCTGATGGAGGGTCTGATTTTAGACCTGATGAGGGGCGAGGGTGTTGGATATGTCTTGTCTTACATAAGGAACTAAGCTGTTCAAGGATATACATGGAGTACTGGTCGGATTGGTGATTTACACGAAACCCAGTTAATTTATTTCAACAGAAGGCTGTTGATTTCACTAACCTGTAATGACCTGGCAGAACACAGGAAATCTAAGCAGATAGTTAAACAGGGCACCCCTTAAGTTTTCACCAACTGACTGATGCCTATTTCAGGGACACAGGCATTTGGAAAGCAAACATTTATGTAACATTTTTATGAGAAATTCAGTGCACCAAAAATAACAATATTTATTTTACACTTTCTTACAAAGGAATGTAAACTGAGGTATGTTCATCCTAGTATACCATAATAACAATTCATAGACACACATGGAAATCTTTATAGTCTTGTACACACTAAAGTTGTACATGTAATTACATGTAAACAATTAACTACTTTATACATGTATGGTTGAAGCATAACACATGTCTGTACAACGAATTCCAATTATCACTTTATGTCCAAATGTCTATCCTGATATTATATGCCTTTCTCAAGCAGAGCCACTTCCAGTAAATTATTTGATTGACACAGCTCTGCAGCTGTGGCCTAGTATGTTGACAACAATTAAAACTTTTTTTCAGATGTCTAAATAATCAAATGTTTGTTGATTGATTGGTGGAAATTGAGGGCGAGTGAACAGGGGAGGGGAAGGCGGATTGGGGAGATAACAGGAAACCATAGCTCAACCATTTCTACATTGTATCATAACTGAAGAATATAGGCCTACTGAGGACATGACGTTTGAATACAACTATTATTGCTCGAGTGAGTGGTCAAAATAAGCCACGAGATGAGAAGCATTAACTGATTAAGTGGGATATAACTTCCACCATTCACATGAGCAATATAATGTTATTCAAACTTCTATATTATATATTTTTATAAAGACTATATAAAGTATTCTTGATTAACACGAAACTTCCTTCTGTATGAGATAACCCCTAACTGCCCTCATCCAATGGGTTTACTACTAACTCTAAGCGATACATTTTTCAGGTTATGCTTATTTTAACCCATACCTAATATCTATGTGTGTTACATATTCGCCACATATTTATTTTCACAATTTACATGTTACATATATTGCCTTTTCTCGAGATGTGCTTTTAGGTTATCCAGAACTCGAGATTCAGGTCTATCTAGAAACTTGTCTTTAAGAATTGATCTAGAACATGAGATAATTTATCGGCTTTAATTAATCAATATCCCTGTGCCAGTGTGATTACTCTTTGACAAAAATATATAATATTATTTTTATTATTTATATCAACAAAAAAATCACAATTGGCCTATTGTCAATAGAAAATGTCAATAGAAAATTTCAAACTAGGTGAGTTCTGTCCAGCATGACGTAATTAGAAACATGGTGTAATTAGTGGTGTCAAAAGATGCCATCCCTTTGTTCCATGATGAAATGCAACGTCTCATAAAAATAACTTTGATTGATTTTCATCTTCTAGCGAGTTCTAGGTATATTGATAAAGAAACAAATCTGTTACAGTTATGTTTAGTTACGTTCCCAGGTTCTGAATTTGGCTCAAACAGGTTAAACGTCATACTAGAAAGGTAGGCATTTCTAAGCCAAATCTGTCCAAACAGTGTTATTCACGGCAGTGACTTGTCGCTTTAATTGGTGAAGGAAATCAAGATATTTCATCAAAATATAAATAATAAATTTATCTAGTTGATTGATGTTTAACATCGTACTTCAGGGAATTTCACTTATACGGAGACGGTGATATGTCCGTGTAAGGTGGAAAACTGGGAAGAGCCCTCTTAAAAACCTATCCGAGATCGCTGCAGCCATCAGAAACTTCCATTATATATGCCTCAAGGTCGACAGGGCAATTCAAAACTATGCCTAGAACAGTGAAGGGGAGTAAGCAGTCCAACCCTCAGCCAACTGAGCTACTGAACGGCACATAACTGATGAAAGGTGATGTTTTACAGGCTGAACAAAAAATAAGGTTCTTCTAACCGATGACAGCATTGTTATACATGTAGTCAGAGAGAAAACAATGGCACTTGAATAATTATATACAAAAACAACAAAATAGTCTTGATTTATATTTAAATCTCAACACTATTTTCACATATTTTGTTTAAATCACAATTTACTTTGTCTTATTTTCGGCTTCCAATGCAGTGTACGAATCTTTGATGGCCAACAATTTGAGACGCAGATTAGCCATTTCCACTGCGAGCTGGGTGGCGTTTTGAAAATGTTGTTGACTTGAGCGTAAAGCTTGTGGGACAAGAACTCCAAACCACTTGAGAGGATCCTGATTGGTCGGTGCTTGTTTGGGTTTTGTTTCTGTCGGCAGACCATCCAAGGAACCGATCCCAAGCTGTTTTATTTGTTCGTTGATCCAATCCATGTCGTCAAAATTCTCTTCTTTAGCTCCAGCTTTGTTCCTTTTTCGCAAGTTCGACTCCTGTGCATCCTCAGTTACCTCCCCATTTCTGACAAAAGTAAAAGTGTCATCATCGTCAGATTTGTCGTCCCTCTCTTCATTTACTATGACCTTTGCCGCTGCCGTCATTACACGTCCATCGAATTGCATCGAACTGACTGATTTTACGCCCATAGAGTAGCGGGCCTTAGACAAATTGAGAAAGCCGTTGCTCATATGATCCTGTAGCTCTTGTTGACAATTGTATAAATTTTCCAAGGTTTTGAAATATTCTACAATTTTGTCATCCAACAGTTCATTCCCCACACTGTCAGCCATCTTTGTTTATAAACCAGAGAACTCCTTAAAGAAATAAAACCAATACAATAATTATTTCTACATCTTAGACTGTGTTAAGACAATAATTATTTCTACATCTTAGACTGTGTTAAGACAATAATTATTTATAAATCTTAGACTGTGTTAAGACAATAATTATTTATACATCTTAGACTGGGTTAATACAAGTACCACAGTACAATAATTATTTATACATCTTAGACTGTGTTAAGGCAATAATTATTTATACATCTTAGACTGGGTTAATACAAGTAGGCCTACCACAGTACAATAATTATTTATATATCTTAGACTGTGTTAATTACACAGTACAATAATTATTTCTACATCTTAGACTGTGTAAATACAAGTACCACGTACAGTACAATAATTATTTCTACATCTTAGACTGTGTTAATACAAGTGCCCCAGTACAATAATTATTTCTACATCTTAGACTGTGTTAATACAAGTACCACAGTACAATAATCATTTCTACATCTTAGACTGGGTTTTCTTCTGCCTTAAATTAAATTTTTAAAGTAAATGAAGCATATCGTCAGCATTTAATGTAATTAAGGCAATTTATCTGGTCATTTTGAGATGTTATAGCGTTTCTTTGACACCATGACAGAAATTTATCATTAAAATTAAGCTACATTTAGGTTTTGTTGAGCAGAAAATAGTGACAAAATGTACGGTCTCATTCTCTGAGTGCGCCAAATCTGACCTTGCCTCTCTGGAAATATTTAATATAAAGTGTTATTAAGAACTCCGTTTATAAAGTTCCTATCATGGGAAAAGCCGACACAAAAGATAGCTGGACGGAGTTATTGACAACAGTAGAATGTGCACTTTGTTCTTCTTAAATAGAATTATAACCAGGCTACTTGTAGGTCAACATAGATTAATTTACACTATGTAAGCGAATGCCCTAACTGATTTATTTTACACCTTCACTTAATTTGTGTCGAGGCAGGCATTATCAATAATTTTATTCCCACAAATATATCAAACCAAATAAACTACACGTAGGTCTACGTCTGCAAGTATAATTTTTTGCATATAAATATTTTTTTTATAATTGTCAGATGTATTTATTTAAAAATTGACAAATATAGAACAAATTATCAATTTGACCTTATGCCTGTTCTTCTTGTCAGTCAAATAAAGTTATTACTGGTGTTACTATCATATACGCTCCTCCTACGATATTTAATATTTATATAGTCACCTGCTTATAAGATTAACATTACTGATTATTGTATTTGACTTCCTATGTAAAAATACGCCTATTTCTTAACGCAATTATACCACTGATTTAGATTGCTTGAAATTGTCACTTACCTGTAAAATAATATTAGGGCCTAGTTGTTTTCACTTTTCTGCTGTCTACTCCACATGTGACAAACAACTGACAATTTTCTGACATGTGACAAAAACAAATCAAGCTGCAGACTTTTAACTCTCTAAAACACTACTTTTTATGCCAAAAATATTATCCTTGGGGTAAAATGAAGCACAAAATAAAATACGTCATGGTGGTTTAAACAGATACCTGTTTCCGCTTTATAAGTGTTTATATACCACAAATTACCAAATTTTGTTTTATGAACTGCTTTTTCAAGTCATGAATATCATTGCCTGCTTTTTAAATGCACATGATTTTAATAACAATGAAGTAACACAAAGCAATTCGTGAGTAATTTAATGCAAAGTTACAATAAAACATAACACCGCATTCGTAATAGTTAATGTGACGTCATCAGAAATTGCTCTCGCTATGTTAAAAGAAAACCTGCCGGATATTTTATTAAAACTTTCATTGCTGGATCGAATTTAGTCTACAATCTTATTTACATTTTAAAATGGCTTCCACGAAAACAAGGAAAGAAGTTTTAACAGTTTAAACACCGGTGAATTGATTTGCTTCGCGCGATAATGTTTCAATCGGATAACATATTTGTATTTTAGGATGGAAGCAGAAAATATGATTAACGAACCAGAGAAAAAAGAATTAGATTACGACAAAGGACCTTCCATGCATGATCTGCCCGAAGAAATTTTGGAGCAGATAATTTGCAATCTATCACCGTACATCGATTTGATATCGGCTAAAGGAGTTTGTAAACAATGGCACCGTCTTGTTCAAGGTAATGCTAGATTCAAAATAGTTGCAGTGGGTGGTGGTCGTGTATCATTGAAAGGCAAATCTTGACGCTTGTCCTTTAAAAAGGGTGATATAACTGATAGCAGGAAAGCCAAACAGCACTCTAAGCAAAACATTTAGGCTATAATAAGGCGATTCCATACTCTATTATAGACGTGTTTATAATCAATGCCAATGGTATATACAGTCTGACATATGAATTTCGAGTATGTACCTCTGGTCCGCTAGATGATAGACATATGTAGTCCCCTACAGGCTACTACTACATTACGTACTACAGTAATAGCCAATGTTAAAAAAACTATTACATCGGCCCAATTCAACAAAATAAAGTCACCATGGCTCTGTCAGCTTACCTGATTTCTCAATCAGTCCCTATCAGGTCTGCTCACACATTTTCAGTGAACTCTGCTAAATCCTAACAGTTCTATCACTATCAGCCTACGTATTATTAGCAGAGACAATAGGCTAATAATTATTGGCTCTGTTTTTAGGTCACGAGTCTTGTGCACGCAAATAAAACTTCCGCAACATATTAAACTTGTAGAACAAAACCCTTCATATTATAATGCAAATACCACTGTTGTGCTAATTAATGGCTTATGATACATTGTAAGCCTGGTAGGCTGTCATATGAGTGAAATAACCTTAAGAACAACATAAAACACAAATTAAACAAACAAACAATTTCATCCTACTAGTATTATCCTCTATACTATAATCCAGTGTTAAGCTGGTGTAAACCCTGTAATTAGAATTGTATCTATGTTAAATTATGTTGATAACTTAGTTTACTCCCACATGTACTTATCACTGTACTTTGTGATTAATGTTTACCATGAAGGCTAGCTGACCTAAAGGGCCTACTCAGGACAGCCTGGTGACCTTATATCCCTGTTTACTGTCAAACTGACCAATCAAAGACTGTTGTGGGACTCTATATCCACTATGGACAGTTTTACTAGCCTTTTAATTACCAGGACTTCCTATGTGTCTAAGGGTATTGCCAAATTCCAAACACCCTTGCACTCCCACTTGTGTACTCCTACCTATCCTTTCCCCATGTATAGTAGAAATAGGCCTCAATTTCTTAACAAAGTCAGTGTTGAATATCTGAAGTCAAGATACGGTCCGTGAGTTATATTCCATGCATGCCTCTTAAAGATACGGCATTTGGCACATGGAAGAGTTAAAGGCCGGATCGTAACAAGCTCAAAAAACTGTTTTTCATGTAATATTTATGATCTGTTAAGTTAATGTTGTTGTTTTTCTTCTGCTCACCAGGAATAATACGTCAGAAAGCACAGAATTTCAGGAAGGCTATACAAGACTCATCTGTCATTTGGTCATCAGTTGATGTGTACAGCGATCCGACTTGTACCATAGCTGAGAGATATTCCCATTGTGCGTGTTATGCTGACAAGTCTGTGTTCGTCTTTGGGGGATGTACATCAACTAACACAACCTTCAATGACCTCTGGCGGTTTGACCTTTCCTCACGACAATGGATCAGACCTCTGGCAATGGGTAAGTCAGACAAAGTGTACCTTTGTCTTTGCTCATAGATCATAACATGTCTTTATTAGTTTGTTTGTTTGTTTTATTGGGCTTTTTATGCCATACTTAATGTTTTTTAACTCAACTGATGGTGTGCCAGCCCAATCGGTGTAGGAAACCACTGTCTCGAGGCTGGCAGCAAAAAAGTAAATTTTCACAACACAGTTGGCTCAGAGCGCACCCAAGTCCAGGGCACAATAAAAACATTACTGACAAGTGAAAGTAAAAGTGAATAAATATATTGCTTGCAACTATGAATGTTTGAAAACTCATGCGGGATGAAACTACACATTTGTTATTGCTTTCAAGTTTCACATAATATATATTACAAAAACATGACGACTACTGAGATGGATTTTCAACTTCTGGATATATTGGTAAGTTGAAAATCCATCTCAGTAGTCGTCATGTTTTTGTAATTTACCCAGCTTCTTAATGCCACTCAAACAAGATAATATATATTGTCTTATTATGTTTCTTCAAACCAGAATTTAGAACTTATTGTTTCTGAAATCTCTATTTTCATTAAGAACCTCTTAAATACCATAAGTTTATTTGTCTTCTGTATGGGGAGAGTTTCTATTACTTGGATCACCCGTATGTTCTCTTTCTTTTTTTTATTATTATTATTTTTACCTTTATTTTTTTTTATTACCCGGTACGTACAAAAAGTTTTCTGGCTTGTTAAACTTACATGCAGTGTATACAGCCTTGTTTCAGTGGGGTTTATAAGTGATAACTTCTTTAAGTGGCATTTAGAAGTTGGCTATATAATAACACTGGAACTACTATGGATTAACAACTTCTGAGTT
>JAVFBZ010045505.1:0-10450 GCA_032466195.1 Katharina tunicata
TTTTATATTGAATGCTAAATACGTCTTATGTAAGTTTATGATGTACTTCTGGATGGGCCACATTTTGTTCACAAATGAGATGCGTAACAGCAGCTGTATAATTAGGTTCGGCAAGAGATTTTGTTAATATATTTGATTGGTGTTTAACGTCTTGCCCAAGACTTTGCATTGTCGGTGGTTTTTTTTTTACAAATCTGGAGCCTCCGAACACATCCGTTATATTCTTATGTACCAAAACGTATATCAGCAGAAATTTCCAAGAAAATTGACCTTTGATCAAATCGAACGTTTTGAAGCATATTTACAGGTCTGAAGGAAAATGCCCAGAACGATGAACAATAACATATCCATTGGTTTTACGCAGTGGATGAATATATTTAAAACAATATAGTGCAGTGGGAATAAAGTATAGATGAAGTAGCAAGGTCGAATATTTTCAATATAGATAATGTTTCATTACATGGAAAGCTGCAAGATACGTTTGAAATCAGAGTAAGTAATACTGCTTCGTAACAAGGCAACTAATAACTGTTTCTGATCTAGAAAAAGATATATATATATATATATATATATATATACACTACAGGACGGTCAGTGTGAGTCTGATATTCTACAACAACGAGAATATAAAGCTATCGTCCACATCATACAACGGTACGGTTTTAGTTATTTTACGATTTCTCACGTGCCATAAACTAGCAACAGTTTTCCGCAGCCAACGAAAACATCTATTATATTGTTATGTACCGAAACGCTTATCACAACGAAGGCCTACAGAGGAAGCAGACGTTTTTTTTTTACATATAAACACTTTAATCTGAATGAACCATAAAGTCTGTTTGAAACGCCCCGCAATAATATTGAAGCAAAATATAAAATATTTTCTCCGCTGATTAATGTAAAACTCTATCTCATATTTCCAATCATTGTAAGCTATATCTTTCTAACACAGGTATACAGCTGAATTTTACTGGAGAAAACTGCACTGATCCCGAATTGTCTATGACTGTCTAGGAAGATGAATATAGAAAGAATCCACGAAAGTATAATTATAAGAATGCATAATCAATCAAACATCCAGGGAAAAAAAATATTAACAGTACACAAACAGTCTGGTCATCTGGATATATATATATATTTTTGTATAAATGTAGAGAAAGAAAATTGTGCTTGCCTCCAACGGGATTCGAACTCGGGTCTCTGGCTATCAGGGCCAACGCTCTAACCGACTGAGCTACAGAGGCTCACGGTAGAACTAGCGAATTTTATCCAGGTAAAGGCTGCAAATCTATATTATATATATATATATATATACTGACGTTGGGGCAAAAACCTGGAGAATTTGTGGGGCATTTGAAGTTTCAAAAAAACGTGGACCCTACATACAAGCATGCACTAATTTATATACTTTCATTAGAGCTTTTGTTACAGTTTTTTAGTAATTTACTCCATATGTTGGGTAGATTAAATCTTAGTCCACCATTTTCATTTAAATCTGGCCTCCTTGAAACCCCTCTCAAACCATCGATTCTCCCTGTCCAAAATAACAACGTCATCATTATGGAATGAATGGCCACTGCTGAGAAGATGAGAGATCACGGCTGAGTCGTTTCCACCTGAGCGTGGTTGTTTACGTATCTTTAAAGGTTGCTGGGTTTCACCTACATATTTTGATTTGCACGATGGTTCACTGCAAATTATTCCGTAAACAACACTGCTCAAATTGTCCTTCTTGGGCCGGTCTTTGTGGTGAAAAAGTTTGTCCCGTACTGTATTTTTGGGTTTGAAACACGTTTTTTATGTTAAACTGACTGTATATTATTCGGATGCATTCAGACACGCCGTTGGTATAAGGAATAGAAGTGTAGGTTCTGTTTGACGTTTGAATATCTGAAGATTTATTTTGATTCGATTGGCCAAGAGCCTTATGGACAGTCCATGGTCTATATCCCCGTTTTGTAAGGGCTTGACACGTCAATTTTTTATTTTTTGGGGTCTTCCGGTTTTGACACAATATTATGAGCCCTGTTAAATATGATACGGTCAACACCCACTTTATGTGCCAGTGGATGATGGGAATCAAAAGACAAATATTGTCCTGTATGAGTGGTCTTTCTGAAAACTTTAAATTCTAAGGAGCCATTGCTTTGAACTTCAACTATAGTGTCTAGGAAGGTGAGATCATGATAATCAGATAACTCCTCCTTGGTGAACTTGATGCTATTGTCTAGTTTATTGATAAATACAAAAAATGGGGTTACCTCAGCCTTTTTAATAACAACCCAAGTTTCATCAAAATACATATACCAGTGAGAAGTGGAGAAACCTGTATAATTGTCCAATGCCTTTCTTTCAAACATCTCCATATACACATGTGCAACAATGTTTATCCCCAGGTATTTTCAAATTTGAAAGAATAATTGTTAATATTTTAGTCGGCCTTAACAAACCGCACATGCATGTATGCTTTTTATCAAATAATGTTATCATAGAATTAGTACCGCATTGAATCTCTGAAAAGTACAACTCTAAATTCGAGATTATATAAAAACGTATCTAATTGATGTAGGTAAAATTCAATCGACGGCATGTTTATCCCCAGATATTATTTAATTTGTATATTACTGTCATTTTAGCTCAGTCAGTTTGACATCTCTCTGTTGAAATAATTGGGTTTAAGTTACATCTCAAGTTCAACAACCACATTTGAACATAAAGTACGGCATATATGAGAAGGTCGCCAATTGTAGTATCAAATAAACACGGCAAGCATATTAGTCATATAAGAAACAAAAAGTCATAAGTGCAAGTGCGAGGTGAAGATTCAATCAAACAATCTAATTTAAGTGATGTTTGGAGAGGAAGGGGCGCTTGGGAATTTAAAGTATGTGTATTTTAATAACATGTTTACCTGAATTGATTTTGAGTCAAAGCCCTGTATAAAACATCTTTGGGCAAATACTTTTCCCGCAGAAGGATTTAAAACGCTTCTTAATATTACACGTCAAGGTTACGTAGATTGGTTTTCCCGAAATGCTGTAGTTTGTCTATATACATCGTACCTACAGGTCCAGGAAGAAACCATTTTTTCGTCAGATTTACACTCTTTATAATCTGCTCGAAGAACAAATCTTAAGTTGTTTTTACTACAAGTATTGCCATCTGCCGCAAATTATACTTCATTCGTAATTTTCTTAAAGACGCTATCCGTTTCCTACGAATGGTTAATTATAACCGTAGTCAATAATTGTCAAATTTGATAAACGATTTTTTTTCATTACAACAAAGTAATCAGAGAGCGACTGAGCCTTTTGCTTGATCGTTGGGCTGCTCCTCTCAACCTGCCATAGGTTCGAATCCCTTGTTAAGTGTAGATGGATCTAAAGTATGTACTGGAGTTTTCCGGTGGCTGCAGAGATGACTGGGTGGTTCTTACCAGCGTTTCTTCTCGGTTTTCCACCATACACGTGGTGCGCAAACAACCCCAATATAACTGTCACTTGTTTGACATCTGAATGCTTATTTCTTAGCAGATGCTGGTTAATCAGAGTGCTTAACTGTTTTGCGATAATTATGTTTGTCACTGATCTCCGCCTGGAAAACCTAATGGACACATGGTTCCAGGTGATTATTCAACAAACAGGCTCAGTGAATGACGCATGAGGACATCTAGAAATCAATCAGTTTGGAACCATTTACATCACAGCTTTTATGTAAAAGGTACCAGACTGTTTCTAAAATAGTTGATACAAAGGCTATAAACATAATCAGGTGGGTGTTTGTTGGGTGCTTTGACCCGGTGCTCTTTGAGCTAAGGGCCATCAGGTAGCCGATTGGTTGTGGTGGCCTGTTTCTTGTCATGTGGTGTCTTGTGAGTTGTCGATGTCATTTAGGGTGGTTTCCTTCACCTATGGCGCCGAAACGCCGAACGCCGTCATATGAGTGAAATAAACTTAAGTGCGGTGAAAAACCCCAATTAAACTATCAGAAATATAATCGCTTTGATTTAAGTTCAGGAAAATTACCAATTGTTAACTTCATTTTAGCTTCGATCGTATAACCGATGTTCGTTGAATGTGACGGTTTTACGACAGATTTGTATCAATTGATAAGCGATTTGTTGATTTAATGCACAGTTTTTTTTGTTCTGCACTTTGATATTCTTTTAAAGACGATCTATCATATTAAGCCAAATGTGAGAAATATATGATGAAACGATAATCAATATATTATCTCAATTTACAAGTTAATGATTTGTTTTATAAGCGTAATCTTTTGTACAAACAGACTCTTTATTGGACATTTGTCCTTTCTTGTTCTATAAATGTTTGATACAAAAATGAAGCGGATCTCATATTTAAAATTTGACCAATATAACTTCGTAAAAACGATTTTCTAATGAAATGTGATTATCCTTTGATAAGATTTTATAGATTCAAGGCCAACAATTCGATCTGAATATGATCTTTCGACTATTTTTATATTTGCCTGTAAAATTACATTACTTTAAGTGTTGATTTGGTGGACAATATACTTATAGAAGCTGTGTCAATGTTTCAAGTGTTACTTTATTAAACTGTTTATATTTTGATATGGCGGCTATGAATTTCTACAATTATGTTCCATTATACGTTGAGACAGGAGGTATAAATATATTAATACAAAATAGTACACAAGTTCCGCCTGGAAAACCTAATCGATACGGTGTTCCTGGTGATAATTCCACGAACAGGTTAAGTTAATGATGCATGCGGGCGTCTAGGAAGCAATCAGGAGGGCACGGTTCATATATCATGGTTAGCATATAGAAAGTACCAGACTAATTCAAATAGTTGATACATAAGCTATGAGCTGGTGATAATGACCAACTGTTGACGTCAGGTTAGCCACGACCGTAAAACTAATGAGACGTGAATTTAAGGTTTATAAAAACAGGACTTATTACACAGATGTCCGATTGGGTTTTCACTCGATGAGTAAAACGACTGTTGAAGTATTGAAGCAAGGAAAATGAATAGCGATATGTTAGGTTTTATAAATAGGATGCAGTGACGGGTTGGGAGACCTTACATAATTTATATCCTTTTATGAACAAATAAACCCGTCTGGACTGGACAGTGAGATGTTTTCATTGTCTTATAATTAAGCAGATAATTTGACGGTAGAGATAGCATATTGTATGGTAATATAAATGATCTACAGTTCAAAAGTGAGTTGGAATAAATGATGTACAGCATGGCATCGCCTTACTCGGATGCAGGTACAAGACGAGTGTCTTATAGTGCGGAGGTTTTCTAGTTTCTCTCAAATATGAATGAGTGAACGGACTGAAAATCGTATCATGGAATCGGTAACGAAAATATAAATGCTAACATGTTTGTATAAGTCCATACTCCTAATAATGATTGAAGATGTAAGTATATTTCTTATCTGAACAGGAATTTAAAAAAAATGTAGAGAATTCAAAGAACTTTAACTGAATTAGTTAAGTTATCCATGTACTTAAAATTCAATATTCTACAAAGAAGCTCTTTGTCGCGATTGACCCTGTCAGCAAAATGACTCCGGGTCTGATCACCGCTAAAGACGAACGAATCTTTTATCCACAGTTGATAACTACTTACAAGACTTAACTTGGAAGATAGAAACAAGAGAAAAATTAAATAACACCGACACTTAACATATATTTATGGAATTCCTTAATTTCATCAATACCAATTTTTTTAAAGGAACCAGGAAGAAATACATAATTGTGCCCTTTAATATTAGAAAAGGGATGACATTTCTCTGTTTCTATAACACTGTTAATTTTGACATTTGTATAACGATTTGCTAATTCGAATGCACAGCAATAGAAGCCACAATCCGCATAATTGTAGTGCTATCTGCTATATTTATTATTATTGATAGCTGTCATTACATAGCCAGAAAAATACGTTGATGTTAGGGTTTGCCATCAAGAGAAGAAAAATATAATGTTTTTCTAGTTTCCTGTTAAAAGAGTACCGAGGGTATTTAGTCCAAACTCGAGCGCACTTGGGCGCACTTGGTTATTGGCTATTTTCATTAAAAGTAATTATACATGTTTCTCTATCCAGTTGTCAACACTTGGATTTAACTTTTCCGAAGTAGATCGTACAGGAAAATTATTAGGGTAATTTGAATTGCATCTACATTGTCGATATGGATAGTTAGTAACTTATGAAAGTTGGGTAACATTGATCTAATCCAAAAATGGCTCTCTTCTATTCTTGGAAATCTTTTCTAAAAAAATAAACGACAAGCACCAATATGGAAAGTAAACAAAAGCTTTCCCAGGAAGCATGTGTTCGGAAAATTCAGTTGGCGATGGTGTTAATCATAGCTTCTAAATTACAACACAATTGAATAATATTTGACAGTATAGCTGAAAGTAAGCACTACTAAAGCATAAGATTTAGGTTCGTAGTTTAATAAGAGCATTATCCGATCCCCTTGTCACTTCAAATTGTATTAAGGATATATAAAAAAATAGTCAAGCCTTGAGATCAAGCTTTCAGACCGGAAATAATATTCTGAACACTTTGTCACGAACAGTTTTTTTTTTTAGGGATTCGATCTGAAAGACACACTTCATCTTTTCAAAAATGTGTTTGATTCGTTCTATGGACTTGATGTTCTGCTGCTCTGAAATCGTAGCGTAAAAGTCATACCGTTCAAATCGAAGAGACTCCTTTGCGCATGCCGAATGTACGATTCCTGTTTATTCCCAACTTGGCCTATTTCGTTATACTTTTATGGATCACTGAATAATAAATGATACTTCTCAATACGGCATCAGCACAGAGTACTGATTATTTCTACATGGGGCTGACATCATTTATAGTGTAACGATCTTTTAAAAAGCCTTAGGTAAATAAACATTACAAGTTACAGTATTTGTCAAATAACTGACCTAGGATATGTTAAATGATCTATCAATGTTAGGAGTTTGGATGTTTATTGAATTCCGGTGACTGCGGAGATCGCAGTGTTTTTTTTAAAGAGGTCTCTTGCCGGTTTTACCTCTTACACAGGCAAAGCAAAGTCTTCACTTAAATTAATACACTGGAATACGAAGTTAAACACCAATTGAATATTCCATATCCATAACAAAAAGTAGATAAGGAGAAGAGAAAAGATTTTATGTTCGAACTAAATTAAAAAATCATGAGGTTGGAAAAAAAATTTACAAGCTGAAATCAGTCATGGCTTGTCACAAAATTTATTGATTTATGTTTATTACTTTGATAATGACCGCACCTGGAACCCATTTGAGTTGTTTTTTTTGTTCTCTCTAAATAAGATGCTAACAGTTCAATGTTACACACAGCACCTTCCTAAGTACACTAGATCTAGGTTAGTTTTACACAAATTTGTGTCGTCCCGATTATTTCTATCGAATGGGCGTTGTAGAATGATTGGCGTAATTAGTCACGGAAGAAGCGAAACGGGAGGTTTTTGTGATAAACACACATAACTATGGCTGATTCATGATTATGGGGTTTAATTTCAGTACATGTAATCATTTGTTACGCATAGCTACCTTCATTAGTACACTAGGTTAGCTCTACTCACATTTGTGTTGTCCCGATTCTTTCTATCGAATGGGCGTTGTAGAATGATTGGGGTGATTAGTCACGGAAGAAGCTATACGGGGGGATAAACCCATTTAGCTATAGCTGATTGGTGATTATTGGTTTTAATTTAATTATTTGTTATTCGATCTATTTATATTGTATTTAACTGAAACAATAAACAATTTATGGAGAATTACGGAAACGTTGATATTGAATTATTGGAAGAAAATATCAACAAAATGTATGGTTTATGATAAAGCATATATGCTCATGGCATAATGTGTGTCTTACCAGTGATTATAGGCTTACAATCTGTGCTCGTTTTGAGCAAAAGATCCATGTTTAGTTTACAATAACGACTAAAAAGTGATATGGGCATGCATAAATACGGTATCAAAAGTGCCGTTAGAAAATCACTCGTGTAGAGGAAAAACGAGGAATAAGATTTTTAAACAGTACAGCTCTCTCGGATGAATAAGTATAAGTCGCTGTAAAGTACAGGCTTTGATCCAATTGTTGATTGATTGAATTGTGTTTACCGCCGTGCTCAAGGATATTTCGCTCTTGTGAAAGAGTTTTATTCCAACAGCAAACAGGGACGCTAAAACGGCTAAAAAACCATGAAACCACTACAAAGACATTGTTCCTCATATAATATGATGGATTTTAGCTTAAAACATAATGCCCTCAGCCAGAGGACATACAATTCAGAGCAAGTCACTTCTTATAGACTCTAATGACGGATGGCCAACACCAGTTAATGGATGTCAAACGGAACTCAGATAGGAGGTATCGAGCTGTGCTGAGAGTATTTATTCCAAACTAGAGCGTAATTGGGCATATACAAAGTCTATCATGGAAGGTTAATGGATATATCTATGTAAAGTAATCATACATGTTTCTCTATCAAGTTATTAACACTTTAATTTTCTATTCCGTAGTAAATCGTCCAGGAAAACTATTACAGTCATTTGAATTACATTTACATTGTCGATATGGATAGTTAGTAAGAAAGATGGTTCTTATTTCCCTTGTCAAGAAGTACGGTAACATTAATCTAATCCAAACACGGCTCTTTTCTATAAATGGAAGGGTTTTTTTTCGAAAAAAATATAAGACAAGCACCAATATGGAAATAAAAAATAAAAACTTTCCCAGGAACCATGTGTTCGGAAAACTCATAGCTTGTAAACTACAACAGAGTTGAATAATATTTGACAGTACAGCTGAAAGTAAGCACATGCAAATCTAACGATACGATTTACGTTCGTATTTTTATAATCCGATCCCCTTGTCACTTCAAATTTTATTTAGGATATATAAAAGGTTAAAATAATAAAAGGCTTACATTCTATACTCGTTTTAAGCAGAAGTTCTATGTTCAGTTAACAATGGTGGCTAAACAGTGATAAACACGGTAAGAAAAGTGTCGTAAGGAAATCACGTGTCTTACAAGCAGTACAATTCAATGTATTTTCTCTACAAATTGAGACAAAGTGCTTTTTGTTTGCCAAAGCTGAACATGAATTAAAATTATTAAAGTTGGTATGAATTCTTGAAAAAATGGTATGAACTCTTGCAAATTTGGTATGAACTCTTGCCAGGTGGTCCTAATCCTAAACTGAAATAATCCATCCTAACCTTCTTTTGTTAAATCGTGCCCACTTTAAGTTTGGGCATTTGGCATTTGTAAAAGTAAGCGAAGCCTTGAAAGTTGATCAACTACTCTCTGCATATTGTTTCAAATGGAATCTGGTTATATATCGGAATGTACATGTACTTTTCAACAAATTTAAAAATGAGCACTTTAATGCAAAAACTGATGGTAAAAAAACCTTTACTTAAAAGGTATAGAAAAAAATCAATTTGGGGTAAATCCAGAACAAATGGAACAAATGCCAGACTATAAGGATACAATTCCTCCTCAAATATGACTGGAGTGAAGGGACATAAAAGTAAAAATAAATATTTTGAAAGTTTTCCTAAATTTTGTCGTAGGCGAATACTCTGTTACCACTAAAATGTAAGGTATTTGAATAGTTTTCAGTGTTGGCTGTGATGGAAAATTTACGCGTAAAAGCACTTTCTACTGATTAGAACTGGTTATCATGTTTCGTTAGACTGGTGTTAAATACATGTATATTATGAATACAGAAATATATTATTTTACCGAAAGGCAAAAAGTCCTCACACCTCTATAGTTTTTTTTTCATATTATGTTTGTATTTCGTGTGCCCTTACCATATAACGACGAAAAATAAAAAATTGTGTTTCTTCCAAACGGGATATTTCGGTGCACTTGAATAATTATTATGTACAGATTTGTGATATTTTGTTAAAGGCCGATTTAAAGATGTCACTAACTATATTCCATATTTTCTGCCAACAACGCTGATGGACTGACGATGACTCTGAGAGGAATTATATTCTCTACAATCAAACATGCGCCTCTACATTAAACAGCAAAATAAAAATAAAATTATGATAAATTATTTACAATCGGTCAGACACAAAGTTGACATCCTGCTATATGCTAGATTTCTTCAGTGCACCATTCGATCATTCTTAAAGTGGTCAGATATCCCCATCGATAACTCCTAACAGAGCCAGCGGCACGAGAACATCAATCACTCACTAACCAACAAATTAACTGACCGCACGATGATACTTAGGGCCTGATCATTCAGGAAACGTAATTTTATCTGCCAGACAAGACATTTAAAGTGACTTTCGTTTGACTTCCCTACTAGTACGTTATAATTATTCATTCGTAGTATAACTGCCTTCGTTGTCTAACCTGTATGATTGAGGATAGACAATGTGAGATGTAGCCTCGCATGCTCTGTATCATT
>JAVFBZ010045516.1:0-21422 GCA_032466195.1 Katharina tunicata
GTCAAATGAGACACCCTGTTTCTTTGAAAATAGTGATTTGAGACACCCTGTTATTGATTTCTGGCTAACACTATGTTCTACATGTACATGTAGGAGAAGATATCAGACACATGGCACCTGGTAGTTAAAAAGGTTCCAAAGTTTATACATATGTATATGCATCTTTTCAACACTCCAAATTGCCACTAGCAATAAATTATACCGCAAAAGTCAACCTCAACATAACAAGAACCACATGTTTTATCTGTGTATAAGCTTACTACTGAACCGTACCAATATCTTTGTAAACTGAAATGAATCCACACTGACAGTTTATTTAGAATTAATATTGATTGATTAATGTAGGGTTTTACACTGTACTTTAATATTATCCATTTCAATAATATCGCAATGAGCCAGCCCAATTAGTGAAGGAAACGACCTTCAACAACACCGGCAACAGACAAGAAGAACACAGAACAAAGACAGGACTAAAAACAGGACGCCAAAGAAAATGAGCTTCCTGATGCCATGTAGGTCTGAGAGCAAAATGGCACAGGATGCTCCAATCAACCACAACTCGATAAGAATAAATAGTTTTTTTTTTCCTTGCTGATCAAGGTTAGCAAATTTTTACTTATTTCAAATCTATAAATTTATGTCCTACAAATAAATAATGTTAAAAAATGTATCCTTTTCTAATACATATTGGTCAATCTCAACCAGATTCACTAACAACTATCAAAATAAAGAGCAGGATATTTTTGTAGAATGTAATGAAATCTAAAAGTTGTCTTTTAGAAAAGGGTCCAATTGATGAACATGAATACTTTTTAACTTTGACAAATGTTAATCACAACAATTGCTTCTTGCATTACCAGTCTTTGTGGACAATCATTTGCTTTATTGCGGTTTTATGTCGTACTCAATGTCATTTCGCTCATATGATGTTGTGCCAGCCTAATCAGTTAAGCAAGCCACCTAATCAACACTGGCAGCAAAGACGACGCTACAAAACATTCACAGGCAAAAAAAACAAACAAACAAAAAAACCAGCACACCACAAAATCAGCTTTTCAATGCCCCTTAGCTCAGAGAGCACCCAGGCAGAGGATGCTCCCACCCAACCACCTGTGTTAACTAAGAAGAAGCCACGGAAAAAAATAAAAAAACAAAACAAAACAAAAACTCCAAGCTATGTGGCAAAACCTACAAAATACTGCAGCAAAAACATTCAATGTAACAGATTTGGCAAATTGACTTAAATTTTCAAACTGAGGTGCTTTTGGGGGATTAGAAACAAAAATTCAAATAAACAGTCCTTTAACGGTTGCAGTCTAAAATGTTTCCATATGGATATAGTTACAGAACTCATTAATTTCCAGTGACTTGTCTGCTGGCGAAAAATGATACATAAAAACTATCTGCAAGGTATATATCCAGAAAAACGTCTTATATAATTTTGTTATAAATAAACTCTGCCAGGATGATAACTCCAGCTGCAATCAGAGAAACCAATATGATACTGTAAACAAGGACCTAGTTGTAGTCTGTCTAAGCAGATGCAATAAATTAATCTAAAATTACAGTCTAGGCTAACTGCAGTTTGGCCAAGTTTTGAACGATGATAATGGTATAGAATATTCAACCTTGAATCTTGAGCTTACAGGAAACATTAAATTTTCTGCCTTTTTTACAATAAAATGTATGTCAACAATTCAGTAAACACATTTCTTAGATATATGAATTATCCCCATTTTACTTCAATTATTCTACTGACTGAAATCATTAATATACATGTAACAATCTACTTTATATTCCACTTTCAAGTAGTTAATGCTTCAATATTTTATTATTACCTATTTAATTGCATATCATGGCGCTTTTATGTACATATATAGCTAGGCTTAGACAATGCTCAGCTCGACTAGACACTGCTCAGCTCGACTAAGCAATGCTCAGCTCGACCTTTTACATGTATGTTATTTTTAGTACTCCTGCATCAAGAAATTAAATGTACCTGGAACTTGACATGTAAATATTTTAGTTAAACAACTGCAGGAAAGCCCATCTTACTTGCCGCCATTTACCCTATTTTTTCATCAAACTGCCTAAATTTGAAAATGAACCAATGGAAATTTCTGTCTTAAATTAGCAAATTTAAAAGCATAAATCGCGAGCTTAACACTTATTCCTTCATCTTATTGCTAAAGAAAGTTATTGTAAAATCCATGACAATGGTTTGAAGCGGTGCAATGGTTATACTATTACATAGTGACATATGAGAACTATTTTTTTTAAATGGTAAAAAAAAATCCCAACAAGATATAATAGACTCCAACTCCAAAAATACTTAACCGATTTTAAAAATATATACTGCTATGTTTCTTTTACCTATATTGATAAAGATGATGTGTAGGTATAGTTCTATTCAACTCTGAAATGGATTATTAGACTATTATTATTACATAACAGTTCAGACAAACATGTACTAGAAATATACATCAGAGCTCTCAGAGGTCATAACCTTTAGGTGACCTGCAGCAGGAGAGGTCATCTGGTAGCGATGGTAACCAGAATACACAAAAATGTTGTACATGTATAATTGTTCTGGTGTGGAATCTTGCTTCAGTTAGAATACTAGAGGTAGAGCAGCATCTGTGGCTTCTTTAACCAGACAATTCACAGATGTTTTAACAATTTACAGTGAAAAAGTAGCTTCAGTTTTTAAGGCTGTAGATACCAGAGCTACAGTAGAGATAAGAATGATGTTCTTGGAACTATAGTACCAATTTGGAGAACTATTTGCATGCATGTATATAACCTATATCTACATGAACTTTAGAGTAAGGATTCAGAAAGACGTTGCACCTAAAACAGTAATTTAAAAAATATATATATCTCTTAATACTAAATACTGCTTAAAAGTTAACATGCTAGGAGAGAACACTTACAATAGTCTAACCAAGACTCCGTCCAGGATTCAAAAGTCATCCCCCTTAATGAACACAAGTATATTTACCAAATATTCCTGTCTACTGCATACTTCACATAGTATTTTGCCCATCCCACTTAGTTCAATTTCTTTGTTTGTTTTAGCGCAGTTATACATCGTACTGGCGTTTTATCCACGTAGAAACCACCCTATAAACGACACTGGCAAGACAGAAGTCACCACAGGACGAAAAAGAGGACACCCTGGGCAACAAATCAGCTTCCCTATGCCCCAGAGTTCAGAGAGCACTAGGCCACAGGAGGGTTCCTCCAAACTTACACATATTATGATCATTGATTTGTGGTAAATCTGTTACCACTTCATCCCAGAAGTAGTTTTTCATACCCAGTAAAATAGTTAATAATTTTAACATTTTGTTACATTGGAATCAGACGTTAAATGGCTAGAAAGTAGGAATACATTTTTTTGTCAGCGTGAAATTTTTTTTTACAACATTGATTTCAATGTTTTGCCTGGACAAAAACATTACTGCAGCAACCATTGTCAAGGTCCAGGTGGACTGGTACCTGTAATAGCATTGCCATTGATTAACCAGTTGATAAAATAACATGAAACAAAACAGATCACTCTTTGCTATGAGGGGTGTCGTACACCAAAAAAAGCTGGGCCATCTCAGATTTATTTACTTTATTTTTGTTTACACAAGGGTAATTCACTTATACAAAAACTTTGTATTGGGAGATGTATGGTGGAAAGCCAAGATGAGACTTCAGGATTATTCCAATAAATTTGCAAAGAGCGAAACAAAACCAAAAACGCTATGCTCTAATTTCAGTTTCTTTTTGTAAAGTTTAACTGAGTGAAATATACTCGTTACCAATGGCAGAGCAATTAATACAAAAAACTGGATCCTGGAGACGAAAGTTCAGATTTCAAACCACTTTATTCTAAGACTTACATCAGATAAATGCCAGAAGGAAAGGTAAATTTATCTTCCAATCTTATTCCATCAACAAAATAGAAGACGGAATGTAAACATCTCAACTGATAAAAATACTTCAGAGGTCTAACTCTAAGTCTATTAAGTTAAAACGTAAAACAGGTGTGTGGTACAATGTACAAACTCCCTTCAAAGGTGGATTGAACAAAATTTCTCAGTTTTTTCCTTTCTATCTAACATGTCTGAGCTGCTTTTTTAATATTCTTTCAAAATATTTAATTTTCTTTCATACCTTCGTCCTTGCCATTTTTTCAATTATCCAATTTTCATATGGTAGGGCAAACAAACAATAGGCTAGATTTACTCTTTACCAACTGCTATTTATTTTTTTGTTTTTACCGTTCTGCTTTTGTAGTTTAAGTGAGACTATTAAAAAAAGCTATTTTTTTAACATGATAATTCAGATTTGAAACCATTTACATCAAATAAATGCCAGAAGGTAAGAAAAAGGTTCCAAGTGTATTATGTTAAAATGTAAAACAGGTGTGCGGTACCAAAAACTTAAAATAAAAAAAAAAATTGTTGGTTTTTTAATCTAGGCTGCTCTTTCTCTATTTTTTAGGTTTAAGTTTTAAGTTTTTCTTTTTAATTGTACTTTTGCCGAAACCAATTTTAAATTATAAACTTAAAAAAAAATTTTTATTATTTTTAAGCATGTTTAGCTTTGTAACTGCCATCCATGTTTTTGTTTTCATTAAAAAGTATTCATTTTTCAAGATTCAACCATTTTTACATCCCATAATTATCAGTATGTAAAGAAAATATATCTTCCAATCTTGATCCATTAACAAACTGGCTGAAGTAATATAAACATCCCCACTGATAAAAACTTCTGTATTACAGAGTCAATTATGAGAACATGTTACCCAGGTAAACCAGAAAAATTGAATCACATCAAAGTTTATTTTTGGGGAATTAATTGAGCGCCTTTAGTTTCCCTGACGTTTTAATATTTGCATTTATTTTCTGCTATTATCAGTAACTTATCTTACAATTTATATTTAAAATGTATTAATTATACTTGAAGAATGTCGGTTTTAACATTTTTTTCACATCCCAACACAGAACCTATATAAATTGAGTTGTGACAAAGTTGGGATTTGCAAAAGTTCTTTTTTCAAAAGGCTTAAAGCATGTACATGAAAATAACAACAGGTCAAGAAAATATATCCTCCAATCTCAATCCATCAACAAAGTGGGAGGCGGTGGGGTGGGAGATTCCCGTGCCCTGGTGCTCTCTGAGCTAAAGGGCACAGGAAGCCGATTTGTTGTGGTGCCCTGTTTTGTTGACGTTAAGTAAATGTTTTGTCCTGTCTTGCATGTTGCCAGTGTCATGTACAGTGGTTTTCCTACACTGATTAGGGTGCCATGCCATCATGTTATTGAAATAACATTGAGTACAGAGAAAAACCAGATCAAACAAAACAAAAAATTTGGGAGCAGGAATATAAACAACTGATAAACGAAGTATTAATTGGCCATTTTTGTGTTCATTTTTTTTTTCATCGATGGCATGTCTGCTTTGGTTGTGAAAGACTAACATTCGTGGCCAGTGATCTTTAGCATTTGCTCCACAATGATTGCCGATAGGCGTTTCGATGCAAGGCATTATCTCTTATATGCATAACTGTTGTGTACATAATTGGGATGGGTGGGGTAAGTCAATAAGATTTTTCTAAAACACAAATTTGTTTTAATTAAAATATTTTCCCAACCAAGTTTTAAAAGGCAGTATCCATTGCAAACACAGAGACAAATGAATAGAAAAAAAAATGAGTGACACTCCAACTTGTAGATCTTATCTTCTTTTATCGGTCCATTACTCACACTAGTACAGATGGACAGACAAAAACACAACTTTGGCAGAAAAGTACACCTTTGCAAAAATTTGGCTAATGGGCAAACTTCTGATTGTGCTGGTGAAAGAGGGTTGCCATGGCAACAATAAATCAAAATGTCAGTTTCTATATTTCTTGAAATTCTGGTAAATTAGTTTGGGATTTTGCCAAAAAAATAAGTTCATCTTAAATTCCAGTGTCATCTTGAAACGTAAATACATATAACTATAGACCAAGTTATTCACATGAGAGCTTAATATAAGTCATTGTTATCAAAAATAAAAAATATGGAAGTGCTGACAGATCAATACCATGTATTTATTTATTTGATTGCTGTTAACGGTATACTCAAGGGTATATGTATTTGACTAATATGATGACTTTGCGTTGCTGGCCTATGGTGGAAAACGGCAAAGAAACCTTGTAAAACCACCACGCCTTCTCCCAAGCTACTGCAAACTCCCCTCATATCCTAAGATTGACAATTCGGCAATTAAAAGCTATACTGGGTACAGTGAAAGGGATTCAGCAGTCCAACGCTCAACCAATATGAAAAAGGAATTTCTACTAGAATTCCGCACTAGTTACAATTTAAAAGCTTTAGCATTATAGAATAAGAAAAAATACCCCAGAACAACAACAACAAAATATTGAACCACAGATGAAGATACAAAATTCTAAAAATATTGTTACAGACAATAACACATATTCACAGTATTCCAATGGTTCAATATTTGAGTCAACAACCACAATGTATAGTATGCCACGTGCCAATCACTTGACCTTCAAATCAAGTCAAGGTCATCACTTGATTGCCTTTCCAACACATTATTATCCGTAAAACTTGCTGCACAGTAGAGCTTGTGTTATAACGCATAAGATAAAAACAATGTTCAGCAACAAGTCAACACTCAACTTTATATGAAGAGTTGAATAATAAAAATATATAAAGAAATAAACAAAAAAGAGTGAATCACATAAATTGCTTACTTACATCATGTTTTGAAACAATATTATCGTATTGTTATAGGCAAAATGATATACACTACTTATTTATTATAGGATAACTGTTTGTTTTTCTTAATATTGATTTTATGAACTGCAAAGTAATTGTAGCCTACACAATACCAACTTAAAGATGTAATAAAATGGAATTCTCCAAACTCTCCAAAATGTTTTGAACTCTATTCATTAAACTCATCAACAAAAACAAGCAATATACTCTACCTTATGAAGTTTTGGGTCCAAAAAATATCTTAAATTGGTAAACAAGTAGATGTCCCAAACAGAATTTCCAAAAGTATAAAAACTTCCTTGCCAGAAAGTAACAGTACCTGATTTTCCCAAAGGAACAGCAGTATCCAGAAACGGCTGGGAGAGTTTCAATGGCACCTTAACATCGGCTGGCTTCGTTAAGATTCCAGGTAGAAATCTACGCCTACCACCTTAGCTACTGAGGATGAGCTAGCGGCCAAACACACCTTAGCGTGGGAAATTTTGCAACAGTGATGCTTTCAATACTGAGGTAAAGATCTTCGTTGCTGAGTTAGCTATAGGTGTAAGCCACTACATACCTATACTGGTAGTATCAGGTTCTACCAACAGAAGCCGTCTTGCCCCAGCTTCATATGCAACCCCAGGGGGATATATTTAGACCTATCTTCTCTTGCTTTTAGTCAGAAGCTGTGGAAATACCCCAGCCAAGAAGATGGCTTAAGCTAGCAGACATGGCAGAGAGGAATCTTCAATTCTGAATTATTACCGATCTCTCACATCTGCTTCTTCTTAATTATAACCTCTAGATTCTGGATCTGAGTTTAGTTACAAGGCCCAGGAGCTTTTCTTTATTTGAGTTCAAAATCTTTCTTTTGAAATTTGTTTTCTTGTAGATTCTGGTTCTTGATTTACTTAGTACAAACACGGACATTTCTTACTTTAAATTTGTTACTGGTACCAGTCACATTTTTTTGTTCATCTTCTACAGTATATATTTTCCGATCTGTTCTTATACCCTGATAAATAATTGTAAATACCCCTAAATGCTCAACAAATTCGACCCCATTTACCACTTGTAAAACTACATTTTATGAAAAGGTTAAGAAGTGTAGAAACAGACTGTTGATATTTTAAAGAAGTAAATACTTTATGCTACAAGAAAATATAAGTTCTAGTTCCAATCTCACATTAATACCTTCAATAAATGACTTGAGACATGTGTCCATAGAGGTCGAATTTGTTGAGCATTTAGGGTACTATTCTTTACTGTGTTGTGCAATTACATCTGGAATCTCATTGGGTGTATCAAATTGAAAAACAATTTCAGCATATCAAATAATGTGAAAAATATATAAATTTTTTTAATAATCTTAATTTGAACAAAAATCTAGATTCTGCTTTTGGGTTTATTTAGTAGACACATAAACATTTCTTAACTTGGGTTCAAAATCTTTCTTTTGATTGATTGATTGATTGATTGATTGCTTGGCGTTTTGTGCCATACTTAAGGTTATTTCACTCAAATGATGGTGCACAGCCAAAAGAATGAATGAGTTCTTTGTTTTGACAAAAATAAACTTTTGCCTGCTATCTCCCATCCCGTTTTACATTACTCTCGGAACTATTTCTGACCTTTTAAAATCTGAGAAGTTCGTTCGACTTCTCTGGTCATCAAATCTCTTCACAATTGTTTCACGAAAAAGGCACTCTTGAAATGTACATAAATAATAGATGTGTTTGTGTGATTTTACTCCTTTATCTCTTACACAAAAAGCAAACAACAAAATGGCATTTTAACAAATCATTCCATTTGTTTGTTGTTGTTTTTTTTCATATATATTTTTTTTTAACTTAATTTTAGCACGACCACATTATACTATGATTATTAGAAAGGTTTAGTCTGTAAACCATGAGGGGGCTTCAAAATGGAGTATAAATAAACGAGTTTCCATGACAACGGAGCAACAGGTCTCGCTAAGCCGCTGGAATATCAACCAAACTATCAAGTATAGTCACCAGTTATCTTGACCCATCTGAGAAAACAAACCACAGAAACTTACAACATTAAAACATGATCATGTGGGTTCAATGACGCTCACAATGGAACACTATTCACATGCATTTATAGGAAGGAGCTGGGATAGCTTTACCCTTATATTTGAGAGCTGTTTTGTGCTGTATCGAGGCATCTTTCACATTGATAAATTTAACGTAAGTATAAATGGGGATGGCAACTTATTCAAGTACACGTAGATTGAGTTCCAGTATTTCCACTCAATTTGATTTGTTTGTTGTTTTTTTTTTGCCATTCTTAAGTTTATTTCCGGCACTTATAGGACAACGGTATATGGGTGAAGGAAACCACTGTAAACAACACAGGACCTGTGCAGGACCTTTACTCGGAAACCCCACGGCTTCCTGAGAGGCAATGGAAGCTCCAGCCCAACCACCCACTCCATTCAGTTTGATTTGTTTGTTTGTTTGATTGGTCGTACTCAAGAGTATTTCACCTATATGACGACTGATTAATTTGTGTTGCCAGTGTATGGTGGCAAACTGGGAAGAAACCTCGTAAAAAACCACCCCGTGAATTCCGGAAAATTTCCTTTATATACCTAAGGTCCACAGGAGGGTCATTCAGTTTGAGTTTACATGAACGATAGATAAATGAAAACCCGAAAAATATAATACACATACCAAAAAAACAAAACAAACAAAAACGCATTAAAAATAAATATTCCATTCAGCCTAAATGTAGGGCAGTCAGAGTAAAATAATCAGAAAGGAAAAAATTCAAATCAAAAATGTGAATAAATTTGTAAAATAGGCTTGTATGACTTAAAATTTCAACTACATTTTAACAAAGACCCGGGAGCATAGTATTAGCCAGAAATCAAAAACAGGGTGTCTCAAATCACTTTCTTCAGAGAAACAGGGTGTCTTATTTGACATTTTTCCTATCTTTCCCATGTTAAATTTGACTGAAATAGGGTGTCTCAAATGGATTCCTGGGTGTCTCAAAGACACTGAGACACCCATCTGGCTAACACTATGCCCAGGAGTTAATCTGTAATCTGTATCATTTAAGTGGGTTTGAGTTTGTCAATAACTTGCTTCTAAACTATGCAAAAGTTCATTTAATTGTACTTATTAAGTTTAAATTTTGCAACCAGACAGACTATTGCCAATATAGTACACTATTGCACCATGTACAGTAGATGTTATGAGATGTTATGAGATGTTATGAGTACATGTAGTCAGTCCTACAGGGTTGAGAGTTGCCAGAAAAATGGAGTGAGGGAGAGTGGGTGTTGTGAGCAGGGAGAGATACACTCAACTATCCCTGCCCTCCCTTAAAAGGCGTCCCTGTAAGGCACACAGATGTGAACTTTCTCTCCCTACTCCTTCATAACTACTGTAAATCTCTGGATTATTGAGAAGGTGAAATTAATTGCATACATGTAACTACTAGCCGTTTAATAGCTTTTCCTACACTCTTTCAAAACAGCACTGAATGAAATGCTATAGTCTTGCTTAACACATGTGAAAGTTTTTAAATTATTTGAAACAAAAACTTATTGAATCTATCACCCACTTGCAATTATTTTCATAAATTCCTTAAATTTTTAGAACAATAATTGCAAGATTCTTCAAATTCATAACTACCACAATAACCCTAATTATTTGAAAGAACGCATTTATCCAGTCTAGCCTGTGAATCTGTCTAGCACTGTGTGATGAATTACAATAAATTTCCTAATTATTAAAAAGAAAAACTAATTGAACTAATTTACTTCCTGTCACATAATAATTACCCTAAATTCTTGAATTTTTTAAAATAAAAAACTAGGGGAACAAAAATAAAACTTAATGTACTCAGGTGAGTTACAATATAGGCCCGACTAAAAAGTTTTCAATTTAATTTTTCAACACAAAGTGTATTCTTAGATAACAGATGATGCTACCAGTACATGTAAGTATATGTAGATAAAACTTATTCCCATGCAACATTGTGCTTTTTTTATCAATCCAAGTTCATAATAATACTATTATCGATTTTAGGAGAGAGACCAGAAACCAAATTTTCAACCAGTTGGCACTGACATACAATCCAATGCAACATCTTGCCACATTAAATATTTGTAACAAAATTGAATTAGAATCTGATAAACAATTTCCAAATAACTGCTGTTTATTCTAATAGGAGGCGCCACTTATATGCGTACAAACACAGAATTCAATCCCATTTGAGATCTTGCCACATGCATTACTTGTACAAAGTGCGAAAAGAATCTGAGCGATTTTCAAGTTAACGTCCAGACACCAACAAGTGGACAGAAAGAATAACAATAATCTCAATTATAAAAAAAGACAAATTGAAGGATTGTACATTGATTACTAACTCATCTCTCATAAAATATGAAACTTATTTCAAGAAACCAATATACAGCTTATTCATGAACCATTATTACAAAACTGCTTCAAACGATTAGTTTTTCAGTAGAGCATAAAAGGGGGTATTTGATCAGATAAAACTGAATTAAAAATGCACCGATATCTTTAAAACTGGTTTGACATACATGTAAACACTAACAAGACTTCTGAAAATATTCTATAATTTTATTTGAATGGATCATTCTGACTGACACCCATAGAGGAACATGTATCTTCTATAACGTGTGTTAAAATGTACTTCCAAATTCAATTACATGTATATGTTCAAAGAGAGCTAATTATTTCATAATCAGCCAATGGGTATATGTTTTTAAAAGAATGTCTACCATAATATTAACACCCATCATATCACAATGGGTCTGTCTCAGGGGCCCATTTTCAGAACCATTAATAACTGTTAGGTATTCCTTAAAAAATGTAACCTTGTTCCCGTAACCCCCTTCCTCTGTCCTCTCAAGTTGCTTTGGAACTAAATAAATATTTCCAATATTTATATAATTTATTGTGTATATATAAATACATAGACATACATGTAGACTTCTTGCATCCCGCAAGCATGTGTTTAGCACCTGATATTCTCAAGAAGCTGTACAGTATTAGTAAATGATGGTGGAACATAAGTCTGCACTATTCTAAAGGTCAAAGGTTGTCGGTGAGTCCACTGCATCAATGGGGGTGGATAGGTCAGAGAACTATTAAATTTAAAAATGGAAATCTCTTTTACCCAGTTACCCGGAACAAATTATTTCAGGTTATTTGCTAGTAAAATAAATAATGAAGTAATGAACGTAGATGAGAATGATGTCGTTAAAGCTGGACCCTGATCCGCGTACAGTTCAAACAAGGTGCGGGTCAATTGGAAACGAGATGCCAGGGCCAGAGAATTGTTGGCTTACAATGTGTGAACAATGTGTGGCAAGGACGATGATTTGTATCCGACGAGACACAACTTGAGGAAAGTTAACTCTCGTGCGTACTGTACAGGCGCATCTCGACGCTGATTTGTATCGGACGAGTCACAACTTGAGGAAAGTTAACTCTCGTGCGTACTGTACAGGCGCGTCTCATACAGGTAATAACAGTGAAATGGTGAAGAGTATGTGTGGGAAATTTGTAGCACACACGCATAGTTAGGTACATGTTTAAAATCAGCTTCCTGATGGTTCTTAGCTCAGAGATCACCACGGCAACAGCTCAGAGATCACCAGGGCAACAGAAGGCTTCCACCCAACCATCTGCCATGTCATTTTTTGAAGCAAAGCAAGTCAGTTTTGGAGGAATGGGAAAAAAGAAAAACATTATTTAAAATAGAATTAGAAAAAATAAGTAAAATCAGTCTTGCACTGACCTGTGTTGGAGAAAGGTCTAACGAAATTCCGCTGGATCTGTTGGAAATATTGTCTCGCTTTTTCACGACAAAGCTACTTTTTGTTTCTATTTGTTGTTCTTCACTTGGACTCCTTGCAAAAGAATTGGGACTAGAATTGTTGTTGTTCATAATGTTGCCAAAGAAATTCTGTAAACGATTAACGGCTGATGTTTTTTCCATTTCTCCGTTGACTTTAAGGGATTGACTACGTGTGAGAGCACTTGATCGGCCACCATTTTCTCTTGGAACACTTGATGGTGAATTCGGGTTAAAAACTTTAGCACTTTGCGGAGAACAACTTTGAATTTCGAGTGATTTTGGAGGAGAACAGCTTCGAACTTGAGGAGGTGGTGTGCAGCTTCGAACTGTTCCTCTCGAATAAAAATCTAAATCTTTGGCACTTGAATTTGATTGGCTAATGGGCATATCCAATGACTGACTAGCTTCCAAACGTCTGACTCCATCTGTTAAATCTGAGTTATCGGCATTGTCAACCCGTTTCGCCACACTTGACATATTAAGTTGTAGTGTTGCTTTGGTAGAGCTGGTTTCTTCTGAAATATAAAATGAATGAATTAGGCTTTATTTCTTGTGAGAAATTTTAGTGAGCAATTCTTGAGCTTTTCAAGGCAATACATTCATCCTCATAGAGATTACTTGTTCTATTGTTGTTTAAGGCTGATTTTATGTGGTTGATCTACTTTAAATTACCTACGTTTGTATAAAAGTAGAAAAAAAGTTGCCACGTTAAAACCGCTCAGAACCTCAGCTGTCACCTGAAAGCAACAACCCAGGGAACATAAACAATAAGGTTTGTTTACTTGATTGGGCCTTTACGCAATACTTAAGGTTATTTCACTCATATTTATGTGCCAGCCCAACAACCGAAAGAGGAGTTGATGATAGGCAATCATGATTGAATACCTTTTGCCTTTATTTGAATATCTGACTTTATACTTTCACATACTAAAACTTACTTTCCATTTAAAATTATTATATTTTAAGGTCTCAATTTAACATAAAAATTATCTGAAAAATGTTTATTAAAATCTCATTTTACAAACCTTTGACATCAAGCTCGCAACTCGTGCTGGCACTTCCCAGTGAGTTAGTTCCAACACATTCATAGCTGCCTTGATCAGACGCCGCCACTGATTTTAATTCAAATCGAGCTATGTTCTCTATATATGAAGGTTTGCAAGAGCTTGTCTCATAGAGTTGTCTCCCATTATGCAGCCATTTAACACTAGGGGGTGGGTCACCAGAAATTCGGCATAGCATTTTAAATGGTTTTCCTACTGTAGCCACACAGTTGAACAGAGGATTTAAAATGTCAGGTGGACATCCCACTTCTGAAAAAAAAAAAAAAAAATTAGCAACAAGGTAAATGATTATGATAATAATATAATATGCCAATAATATGCCTATGTGTCGGTCTTAGCATTTGTTTTTCTAGTTATATTCTACTGGGTATTGCTTTGGTTTGTGTCTTATTTGTTTTGATAGAGGTCTACATTTATACTTATATTGTTTCACTCATATGATGGTATGTTGACGCCCAATGTGTGATGGACATCCCCTCCATGACATGTCACAAGGTAAGGCAATAAATGACCAAGGTAAGACAGAGGACGCCACAACTAAAAGCTTCCTGATGACCCTCAACTATATAGAGCACCATGACAATGGAAACTCCAGTTAACCACCCTTTTAAGCCTGGAATGATATTTCTAAATATTTATTTATTTATTTATTCATAAATATATTTAATAACAAAGCATGGTGTAATAACCCACAAAATAACTAAAATACCAACAGTATCAAAGACAATCTTTGCCAAACAACTTTGTCCACAACGAAGGAAAGCAACTCTTTTCATGCTAAAGTGTAAGAAAGAAAGTAACTAACTTTTTTTATGCTAAAGTGTAAGAAAGAAAGCAACTAACTTTTTTTTATGCTAAAGTGTAAGAAAGAAAGCAACTAACTTTTGTTTATGCTAAAGTGTAAGAAAGAAAGCAGCTCTGTTACTTATGCTAAAGTGTAAGAAAGAAAAGCAACTCTTTTTCTTATGCTGAAGTATACGTAAGAAAGAGAGCCACTCTGCTTCTTATGCTAAAGTGTAAGAAAGAAAGCTACTCTTTTTCTTATGCTAAAGTGTAAGAAAGAAAGCTACTCTTGTTCTTATGCTAAAGTGTAAGAAAGAAAGCAACTCTTTTTCTTATGCTGAAGTGTAAGAAAGAAAGAGAGCAACTCTGTTTCTAATGCTAAAGTGTAAGAAAGAAAGCTACTCTTTTTCTTATGCTAAGTGTAAGAAAGAAAGCAACTCTTTTTCTTATGCTTAAGTGTAAGAAAGAAAAGCAACTCTTTTTCTTATGCTGAAGTGTACGTAAGAAAGAGAGCAACTCTATTTTCTTATGTTAAATAGTTAGAAAGAAAACAACTCTTTTTCTTATGCTGAAGTGTAAGAAAGAAAGAGAGCAACTCTGTTTCTTATGCTAAAGTGTAAGAAAGAAAGCAACTCTATTTTCTTACGGTAAAGTGTAAGAAAGAAAACAACTCTTTTAATTATGCTAAAGTGTAAGGAAGAAAGCTACTCTTTTTCTTATGCTAAAGTGTAAGAAAGAAGGCTACTCTTTTTCTTATGCTAAAGTGTAAGAAAAAAAGCAACTCGTTTTTCTTATGGTAAAAGGTAAGAAAGAGAGCTACTCTTTTTCTTATGCTAAAATGTAAGAAAGAAAGCAACTCTTTTTCTTATGCTAAAGAGTAAGAAAAAAAGCAACTAGTTTTTCTAATGGTAAAATGTAAGAAAGAGAGCTACTCTTTTTCTTATGCTAAAATGTAAGAAAGAAAGCAACTCTTTTTCTTATGCTACAGTGTAAGAAGGAAAACAAATCTTTTTCTACTAAAGTGTAAATGAAACTATTATATAATCCAGGGTCTTCCAAAATTCAAACATGAGCTTTGATTTTTTGTCACCAATAATGTTGTCAAAAATCAAGAATTTTTCAGCTCATTTTTTTTATGGTAATATTTCCCACATTTTTGATAAAGTCTCACCTGTAACCATTAACTGACAGATTGTACTGGCTTCTCCGGCCGAATTCTTAACGGAGCATGAATACTGGCCGGCATCATCTGGCTTTACTTCTTTAATTGTTAGTTCAGCAGTCCCAGAATGCACTTTGATTTTGAGGCGCCCAGACTCCTTCATCCTGGTGCCCTCCTTATGCCATATAATATCCCCAGCTCCCCTAAATCTACATTTGAAGGTTACAGAATCACCGGGAGCCACTTCAAGGTCATCCAGGGCCTCTCTGATTGATGGAACATCTTCCAAGCGTGGTGCTATAAGTACATGTAGGGAAAATATACAATTTACTTGAAGTGATCATTGTCTATATTCCTTCATCCAAACCAATGAAGATATTTACTCAAGGTTGTTTCACTTTTGCATACATGTATGAAAATGACATTACATGATTTTGGTAGAAAAACAAGAATTTTTGCTGTTACCACACAATTTTTCCTTTTTCCGTTCCATACATGTACATTACGTCGTTGAATAAATGATAGAAATATACACTATGATTTCGACATAACTTGCCTACCCTATACATTGTAGAAAAAATCTGTCCCCTATAAAGCAACATTAAGTAAGCAGTACATTACCCCAACATATTATCAAAATAATTATGACAGCTATTGTTGCAAAACCTTAAATATTGAGATACCAGAGTAAAGTCCGAACGAAAGTTTACTGCAAATTTTTTTTTACCTGAAACACGTAATTTACATCTCGTCTGAGCAGAACCATGAACATTTTTGAACACACATCGAAAGATGCCTTCATCATCCGGGAAAACTTCTGTGATCGTCAATGTTGCCTTGGTGCCATTGAAAGAGGGTTTGAAATATGCAGTCTCCGTGACAACAGAGTCCCCAGAATACCATGTGACCTCAGGAGCCGGGATGGATTTCCCTTCACACTGCAGAGTTGCTGATGTTCCAACCATGACATGCTGGTCAGCCAACGCTTGTAAAATATCAGGTATCCCAGATCCTGAAATAAATATAAAAAAATTCAAAATCAGTCTCAGCTTAAAGCCTCAACAAATTCGACCTAAAGGGTAACAGTTTGAAGTAATTTATTAAATTTATAAGTGTGAGTTTGGAACTAAAAACGTTTTTTTCTGAACTTCATAAAAATTTTCGAGATTGTGTTTCTTTAGTTCTTGGCCTTTGGACATCACACTTGTTTATTTCTGTTAAACAAATGAACTTACTTACAAAATTAGACAATACGATACATGTGAATAAATATACTGTGTTTAAACAACACAAATTATAGAAACAAAAACTCACTTTCATCAATTTTAGTTTCTTCTTTCTCTTTATTCTGTCCAACGAGAGTCGTCTCCTCTTGTATGGAGTGAATCGCTCTATCAGCCTTTGTTGGTTTGTTGAGCACTGTTGTTGTAAGAGTTTTGTCGCCCCATGATCGCCCTTGAGATACCGATTTGTTTTCAGTCTCCACAACATGGTCTTCTTCAACTGTCTGTTCCCCTGTGCTGGAGAGTGCACGTTTTTTCCTCACAGTGTCTTTCTTAATGTAAATTGAACCTTTTGGCGTAAGCTTTCGCCTAGTTTTGATAACATCTTGTTCTTCGTATTTTGTTCCACTCGGGGACTCAAATGTCGTGACAATGGTCGTTTCTTTATCCTGGTATTCAGCCTCACTGTCAGTTCTTTTTTTCGTGGTTGTCACAGATACTTTGCGCTGACCCTTGTCAAATTGTTCAACATCAGTTACCGTCAGCGTTCCATCGTCTGATTCCTCGACCTTGACGTCACCAAGGCGATCAATGTCAAAGGCCTCTTCCTCGATAGCATCTAAGGAAGCAAGGTCCCTATCATCAGCACCTGAAGACAATATGATTTGTTTAATTAAATAACAAATAATACTATCCTTTTTAAGTTATAGTCACATACTTTCTGTTACATTCAAAATTATTCTCCTAAGTATTACATAATTAATTTAATATTATTTATAATTACTCTTGTTACAAATTCTAGTTATGTAAAACTATTATTTCCTATGTAGTATGTCTATTATTCAAGTTGTCAAATACAAACTGTAATAAATGATATTTAATTTGAAATAAAATATTTTATTAAAAAGAAAAAAAAAATGATTTGTTTAATTGATGTTTGTTATAGTTTGAGTGTTTACATGTATTGATGATATGCATAGATTGAGTTCAAATAAATTCTAAATCTTTCTTTGGTTAATTTTTCAAACTGTATTTTCATTTTTAAAAAAGTTAAGCACAATATCACAGTATCAAAAAAAAAACTGTCCAGTTGTCTTTTATCTGAAGATATGTATTCTTTTAAAGTCACATACGCAGCCAAAATTTGGATTTTTCAACTAATTCTGTTTGCCTTGATTTTTACAAGATTTGATGTTTGTTCCGAAATTAAAACAGTCACGTTAAAATAAAAATTATTCATTTGGTACAAAGCTTGTACGGACCAGAAGAAATCTAGCAGTTATTCAAATTTAACGGAAAGAGGGCTGGCCATATTTGCTCACAAAGACTTTGATCCAGCCGCGGTGAATGACCTTGTTTGTAACGAGCCAACATTTTGAACCTTGTAAGGGGTGTGGCTAACACGGTTGACTAGGAGTGATGTCGGTACACTAAAGAGTGTGTAAGATGTGACAGCAGATTGACACATTTCCAATTAAAATTTCTGGCAGAATTTTCAGTTTTTTTAACTTTTGCCAGGCTTTAAAACTAATTTTAACTTCAAATCCGGGGGTAGAATTAACGGAATACCTCTAACTTTTACTTTTTGATGAAAATATATATAATTCATGTGTTTCTGTGAAAACCCAAAATACTGAATATTTGTGTGCGTATGTGACTTTAACGGACTGCACTAAATAAAGCTGGAGTCTAGACAAAACAAATAAGGGCGTTTAAGATTAGCTGTCAGTCTTACTTGTTACACCTCAGAGAACATAGAACCTCACTTAACACTGACAATTGCCCAATCACACCACTTAAATACTTAAGTTAATTTTAAGTGAGTACTGTGGATTCTATATTAAAACTATTTTTTTTAGCATTATCAACAAAATTATTTATAAAACGTTTTCATGAACTTATTAATTTTTTTTTTAAATTTCAAATTATGGCCTCAATCAGTTGCAACAATTTATTTGAAAGTTGTCAGAGGTTAGCTTTAAGCATATTTATTTGGAGGAATTTGATTGATTGGTTTTATAAGAGCGTGCTCATGGGTATTTCTCTTATACGGCAGAGTTGTATTCCATGGGTAATAAGTAATTAACACAACAAAGTAATGTGTAGTCATTTTTTAGAGCTGTTAGGATTGATTGATTGATTGATTGATTACGGTTGAACACCAAACTTAAGGTTATTTCACTCATATGATGACATTCCAGCCCAAGTGGTGCAGGAAACTACAGCTAGTGACGCTGGCAAAACAGAACACATCACAAAACATTAACAAAACAGGACACCACAACAAATGGGCTTCCTGTGTCCCTTAGCTCAGAAAGCACCAGGGCACAGGAGGCTCCCAACCAAACACCTGCTTGAGGTTTCTCAACTACAAGTATGATAGCACGAATGTAAGAAAATTTACAAATATTACAAAACAAAAACACAAGAACATACCATGCATGAACCGAAAGACAAAAAAAGAAGATATAAACACAAAACAAACCTTGTGTAAAATCACTCATCATGACAAATTAGAATTAGAAATGTCAAACAAAAATATAAATCCATATAAAATCCTTTCTGTGTCACAAATAGCTATTTTTGGAGATCTACTTTGAAGAACTACCCATTTGTGTGACGCATGGTTATCACCACAAGAATTAGTAACACTTTGGAAAAATCATGATAGCACACTTCAGCGTCGTCGCGAGCGGATACTCAAGTCAGTAAGTCTAATCAAATAGAGGATGAGTGACGAAAACACTATTTGAACAAGAAACTCTGGCACAATACTAATGAGGGCCGCAACAACAAAAAAGTGTTCTTAAATAAACAATGGAAGACCTAATGATTGCTAGATACATGGTATATACATGTCAGTCTGTTCTAGAATGATGGAAAACGGCTAAAACATTTGTAAGCTGAGCAATTGCTGTGGATGTACCCTTTAATACTGTAAATACCAAAAAAAAGTCGCTAAAATATAAACAAATCTTATATTTTTATATCATATTTTCTCCTTCATCTTTAAACAAAAATTTAATTGATTTCTTTCATAAATTAATATCAAATTTCTTTATAAATTTTGCAGGATGAATGTAAATAAAGCTTTACATTCTAAACGCAACTGATTTCGACGTATTTATCTGCATAGTTTTAGAGGAAATATAACTCGAGATCTAAATAAGAGCGCGTTGTAAATACCATAGGTGGACAGAATCGTGTACAAGTGAGGCAAATTATTAACCAAATTATCCCATTAAGGCTGTTTCCCGAATTTACAGTAATGAAGCTCACGACTGCCGAGTTGAAATATCTATTTGAAATGTCACAAGGGGAAAGAGGACATTTTTTAAAGTCCACCGAATTTTATAAACGAATCTGCTGTATTTTTGGAATTTTGTTACCTGTTCAGGTGTCGAGCTCTATTTACTGGTAGCCACAAATAGTTGAACTAAGCATAGACAGTGAATAAATTTAACTTCTTCAACCAATGTTACTAGGTACATTTGTACTTTAATTGTCTTATCTGGAGCTTAGTAACTATTGCTAGGAAATTTTGAAGTTTCATTAAACAAATTACATGTAATCAAAAAACATTGTTTCTTGTCAACATTAATACATTTAAATAAATCATTAAAAAATTCGTAAACGTTCAAGAAAGATATAAAAGATGAAATTATTTAAAATAAAATGTGCCTTAAAGATCATAAATTCTTTAAATTCTATTGTATTTCATACAACTTACAACGCTTTGTCTTTTTTTCTACCTGATCATGGTTAAATTTAATTATTGTTAAAATTCACATGACTGATTCCATTTGATATTTAACCTGTCCTCACACTGCTTAAGTTTATTCAATATCAATTTAATCTAAACCAATGAAGTTCAAAAAGAATTATTTCAATGTCACCCTTAGGTGATTTTTTTTGCCTATATTTTGATTGATCATTTTGGACAGAGGTCTGAGGCTGAGGTCAAGTAATTAAAACAATAAACATTTTGGTTTCTGTAAGCAAAATAAGTTTCATAGATGGACCATTAATGTCATCCTCGGGGCTATTCATAGAAAAAAAGGTCTCTAAAAAGTCTGGCCTTTCTTTTTTAATTTTGCTTATTACTGACCTGAACAGTTACCATGGTTACACCTCACACATTTCACATTAGGAATCTCAACCTGAACTCAAATTTAGGTCCACAAAACTCAAGTATTTTAAAATTGCTGATGAACCACAGTAGTTGAAATATACAACAATGAACTAACACTGAGTTCGATATCAGTAAACAGACATTTTATCAGGCAAGAAAAAGATGATCTAAATATACTAGAAAATTTAAGGGTTGGTCGGGTTACAGCAAACACAGATAGATTACATGTACGAATGGCCTGAAGCCACCTGATGCAAAAATAAATAATAATTCCAGAATTGTCATGTAAAAAGAAAAATACATCTAATGCTCACCTTTTTTCATCATGTTTTCTCCACCTGTAAGTTCTGACACGTCTGAAGAATCCTGAAAAAAAATAAACATTGTGATTAACCAAATTTCTGGACCGAAATCAACCAAAAATGT